>VMOF01000220.1:61826809-62110579 GCA_011764245.1 Trialeurodes vaporariorum
TCATGGGTAATCATATAAACTTAAGTATACATTGGACAAAGATTCGACTATCCAATTATTTTGTTGCGTGGCGTTGCGTGGAATTTGTAAACGTTGAACTGTGTCCATGTAAACCCATGTAAAAGGTCGAATGCAAAGGCGGTCACCGGTCACCCAGTAGTTCGATATTTTTCGTGGCTTTAAATGGACGATCTGTAACGTTGCCAAGCCACTGAAACCAGCGGCGGCTCGTAAACGTCAGAATTTGGTGAGGCAAGAAAAACGAAGGCCTCTAGGCACTAGGTGCCTTTGGGGGGGGGGGGGGGATGACCTAATGGGAAATTTCTCCGTGGGCTGCTGTCTATTTTGGGTCAGCCGGCTGTGAAAGGACTAAAAGGGTGGAAAGAAAGGGAGGAAGGAATAAGGAATAAAAGGAGAGAAATGAGAAATAGAGAGAAGAATGGGGAGACATCATCAGTGGCGTCGCGTGCCGTTTGGCAACAATGTTTTATATCCATGTAAACTCATGTAAAATATCGAATTCAGAGGGTGCACAGTGCACTAGGAAAATTTGATATATTTAACGAGTTTAAATGGAGCTGTTGCACTGTTGCCAGATGGCACGCGACGCCACTGGACATCATAGAACAGACCAGTTTTATTAACGACGAATTCTATTAAAAGTCTATTGAAGTGAGTTTTAAGAGTGTGTGAGAGGAAAAAATGGTGAAGATGGGTCATACGTTGCGTCGACGTAAGTACAGCTCCAGTTATCCGATTCAAATACTTTTACTGGAAGATCCCGCAATTTGATCGGGAAATCTTGGCTTGCTTTTAGGGGTGCGCCTTCATTTTTTAAGGTAGACTAAAACGGTACTGGCGCCTACGAATAGTTAACTATGACTACTTCCCAACTCACAATGGGGCTGTTGCAAACTTTGTCTACCGGTGGCGTAGCGTGCAATTTGGCAACGTTGAATTGTGTCCATTTAAACTCACGAAAAAGATTGAATAATAGGGTGGTCGGTGAACACCTTTGCATTTGACCTTTTACACGGGTTTAAATGGGCACAATACAATGTTGCCAAATTGCACGCTACGCCACTGTTGTCTACAGGCTTATTAACGGTTGATATTGGGGTAAAGCCCGGCGAAAATAACGATGAGCGCACTACAAAATCACGAAATCTACTCCCTAACTCATAAACCTAACTCATAAAATACATTCAAACTCGAGACTGTAATGGCGGCCGTTATCTCATGGCGTGATTTTTTAATGCGCTAGTTGTAATTTTTACAGGGTTTTACCCCGCTATCAATTATTTAAAAGCGTAAAGTTTTCAACAGCTCCATTAACGCTATCTGATTCACTCATTCTCTCCATCCGAAACTCCTTACTTATATGTCGCGCCTTCATTTCTAAAGATAGACTAAAACGGTACAGAGGCGTACGAATAATTAACTACTTTTCATGTGATTTTAGGAATGGTTGACGTTTCCTTCCATTCTCTTTCCTGAATTAGGTGAAGCAGTGCCTCATATCTTGCTTTTATGTTGCGCCTTCATTTTTAAAGATAGACTAAAACGGTACAGATGCGTACGAATAATTAACTCCTTTTCATGTGATTTTAGGAATAGTTTTCGTTTCCTCCCATTCTCTTTCCTGAATTAGGTGAAGCAGTGCATCATATCTTGCTTTTAAGAGTCATGAGATGCATGCCGGGATGGAAACGGCCCGAGTTGCAAAAGATATAAAAACCCTTGATGGGGATCGACTCCATTTGCCAAGCTGAATCGATAGCGGGGTCACTCGGGGGGTTTTTGTGACTTCACTTTTTTGCTTATGTTTAAGAGTCATGCGATGCATGCCGGGATGGAAACGGCCCGAGTTGCAAATGATATAAAAACCCTTGATGGGGATCGACTCCATTTGTCAAGCTGAATCGATAGAGGGGTCACTCGGGGGGTTTCTTTTGCTTATGTTTAAGAGTCATGAGATGCATGCCGGGATGGAAACGGCTCGAGTTGTAAAAGATATGAAAACCCTTGAGGGCAATCGACACCATTTGCCGAGCAGAATCGATAGAGGGGTCACACGGAGGCCGGAGGGTCTCTGTGACCAGGGACTTGTCGTGGTTTCCAGCGAGGAGGGAGAAGAGGGTAATCTTGCTGCCCTCCGCGAATTGGCGCCTCTCAATATTATTAATGGGGCTATTGCACACTTTTGCTATAAGCGATTTAATAGTCGATAATGGCGTAAAAACCTCAAAAAATAACGATGGCGGCACTAAAAACTTCCAAAATCCACTCCTAAACTCAATAAACGCAGTTATTTGCGCGAGCGTAATGGTGGCCGAAGGCACTAACAATGAGAGATTCCCATCTTAATTTCGTCACTCTTTCTATGTTGACAAGGATGATTCACAGAGTAATTCGTCATCAGAGTGATGATCCACATCCGATGTATGGTGCCGCAACACCTAGTGACACCGGTATCAAATGAAAGTAGTCTCTTATTGGTCACTTCTTGGTGGAGTTTCAGAATTGTTAGATGGGAATCTCCCATATTGTTAGTGCCTTCAGACACCATTACGCTCGCGCAAATAACTGCGTTTATTGAGTTTAGGAGTGGATTTTAGAAGTTTCTAGTGCCGCCATCGTCATTTTTTGAGGTTTTTACGCCGTAATCGACTATTAAATCGCTTATAGCAAAAGTGTGCAATAGCCCCATTTGATCATTTTTTTTTTTTTTTGGTTGTTCACCCTGACTTTGCTACCCTTGGAGAGTGCCGGCTTGGGTAAGGGTACCCAAATGCCCCTCCAACGGCTACACCCAGCCCCCCCGTTTTCAGGACGCCCCTGGCCCCTGACGCTTAGTCTCGCCAAGATTTACGGCCTTACGGGTCTCCTCGCCTTGTCTTTAAGCTTCGTGTCACGATCAGATACTCTCCAGTTCCGCTTTTTCAAGCTTCGTCAAGAAGCAGTTTATGCTTCTCCGCAGACTATTCCGCGCATAGTCACACTTCTTCACGCTTATAGTCATATTTTCATTCAAGCCTCAGCTTCTTCGCACTTAAAGCCACGCTTCTTCACGCGTAGTCACATTCAGCTACGCTTCTCTATAAGCTTTTAAGCTACTCACTCTTTCTTTTTCCATCTTCCATCCTCTCTAATGTGTCTTCCTCCCCCTTCCCCCTATTTTTTCTCTTACGATACAACCTTCGACTCTTAAGGGCCGCGGCCCACCCGCAAATCCCCCGCTCGCTGTCCCGTTGGGTGAGTCCGCCAATGCTGAAAAGTACAGTTACAGACTTTATTAATTGCTGAACTTTTCGAGGTCAATTAATATATTTTACATTTTTACACATAAAATATTCCTGGTTACTTACCGCAATTTTCATGACCATTGACTCGAATCGTGGACTCAATATTTCGAATAAGCCACACATTTCTCAAAATGTTGGGGGGCTGTTGTTCAAAAGAAGAGAATTTTCGGACACATTTCATTGGAGGAAACAAGTATTATTATGATACGTAGAGTACCTACGTGGTAGAAATGTTTACCTGTAGTCTAGAAACACTCTGCATAGGGGCTCTATTAAAATCCGGCATTGCCGGATGCCCCCCCCTTCTCCGCAGTAACATCGCGTGGAATCTGGCATAGCTTCACTTCGTCCGTTTAAAGGCATGTAAAATATCGATTCGAGGGAGTGCACTTTGCACCCTTAATATTCCGACCCTTTTTACGCCTTTAAATGAACGAAATAGGAGGTCGCCAAATTGCATGCGACGCGACGTGCAGCCTCTACTCCCCTTCTTCGGCGATTGAGCAGCCTCAAACATTTCATTATTTGATTATTTCAAATGTGCCTCTACAAAGTAATTGATGAAACATAAACTGACATTTTTTGTTTTTCCATCAGCAAACATTTAAAAGGGTCATTGGGGGGGGGGGGGGGGGGGGCTCTTTTGCTGTAGACTATACCTACTTGACGAGAAGACGGAGATGGATTTAGACATGGGCGCCCGCAGAAAAATTTCAAATGGAGGGGGGGAGCGAAATTGTTGAATCCCAATGGAAGGTCTAGGGGGACCTCCCTTCCTCTCTTGGGGAAAAAAAGAAGCCTTTTTTTCATCCAAATAGTATACAATTATTAAGCCATTGTAGGTGTACCAATAATAATAATTGTGACGTGCTTCATATAATGAATGAAGGGACATAAATTATTATTATAAATTATTGTAAGAAAAATGTATAGTTCTATGTATACTGTTCCTTGCAAAAAAAAAAGAGTCAAAATTACAAAATAATTTAATACCTAATGAAGTTTGTCAACTAATTACTCCTTTGATTAACATTTCATTTTCTTTTGTTCCTTTCATCTTTTATCGTGTTTCGACTGTTCTGAATTCCGGCCCCCCGCTGCGGGCTCCCATGGATATAGATTTATCTTTTATATACTTTCAAGTTCAACTAAGATTGTGGAGGCGTGGGGGGGGGGGGGGGGGTTGTTGCGAGAATTGAAATGAACGGAGATAGTAGGTAGGTAGGTTGTTTTAAAATGAGTGCAAGTGAGACAGCCTCCAAGTGATGCGGTTAGACTTTGGTCCCTTACAATTTTATAACACACTGGTATTTTAATTCGTTCCCGGACGCTTCATGATAACATTCTATCATCAAAGCTGTCGTTGATATTATACTAGGCATAGCTCGTCCTCGTCTGACACGAGGAGATTTGATAAGATTGCATGAAAAACATAAAAAAAAGAAACAAACTTACATTTGTAATCTAATTAGACTTATATACTATGTAAAATCGTGAGGAGATGTTAGAAATGGAATCCCACCGAGTCAGTCAGCAGAATTCTTTCAATGAATCTGCTCGCTGATTCATTTCTTACACTCTCTCCATATATCGTGTCATTTAGTGTGCTCCACCATGTTTAGTGTTAGATTGCTTTCCACTCATTTTTTTAAAACTCTGTTTTTCTAACCCATGCCCGAATCAGTATTTGCTCTTTTTTCATTTGATTGAAAATACTTTCAAACGCGTATTGTAATTAGGATATCTGAAAATGATTAGAATTGATTTTGAAGTCATCGCAGTTTTTATTCTCGTGTCTTCCGTGACTGGAATTACAACGGAAATCTCGGTGAGTTTCAGTGGCTTGCAGGTGTGCCAGATCTCATCTTTGTATACGATCTGCTCGTATACTTTCAAATGGAGCTGTTGCAAACTTTTGCTACAGGCTTGTTAATGGTTGATTATGGGGTAATACCCAGTAAAAATAACGATTAGCGCACTAAAAAATCACGAAATCCACTCCTAAACTCACAAAATGCTTTTAAACGCGAGACCGTAATGGCGGCCGGGGCCGCGGTTTTCATCGGGGCTCCCTATCTTCAATCAGCGCCATCTACACGAGGTGTTCTCGCAACACCACACAAGAAGAAGAAGAAGCCTACAATTGCCATAAGAAAACCGCGGCCTCGGCCGCCATTACGGTCTCGCATTTAAAAGCATTTTGTGAGTTTAGGAGTGGATTTCGTGATTTTTTTGTGTGCTAATCTTTATTTTTACAGGGTATTATCCCTTATTCAACTATTAATAAGCCTGTAGCAAAAGTTTGCAACAGCTCCATTGAGGGGGGGGGGGGTGAGATTTTTTTTTTTTTTTTTTTTTTTTTTTGCAAAAGGATGGAAAAAATATTTTTAGGGGAAAGAAAGGCCATAATATTCTCTCTCCTGTACTTTGTATATAATTCCCCCACCCCCTAACTGAGGGTCTCCTTCCTAACTGAGGGTCTCCCCCCTAACTGAAGGTCTCCTCCACAAGAGGAAGTCTCCCACCTAACTAAGGGTCTCCCCCCGAACTGAGGGTTTCCCTTCCTAACTGAGGGGGGAGACCGAGACCCTCACTTAGAGGGAAGACTGATTTCATCAACTTGTCACTAATTGTAAGTTAAAAATTATCAGAGTCAAGTTTGTGCTCGTATTCCAAAAAATTAGAGGGGGGGGGTTACAAATAAAGTCGTAATTATCGCGGATTTGATATGAGAATACAAAATGCGTTTCCTTCAAAAACGCGACCCTCAACGGCAAAAAGGGTGTAAGTACCAAATATGAATTTTTGGGTGTTTTAATAGTCAATCATGGTGAAAAATAGCCACTTTTGTTGCAAAGAGGGCTGAAATTTTCATTATTTTTGGCTTATCTGCAGTCCTAATGCCACAAAATTCCATTTTAAGATATGCGTAAAATGCTCTCGCCGCGCTTTAGTCCAGGCAATGGGTGATTATTGGATCAAAGGTTTTTTGGGCTTAATCGCTTCGTCTTGGTGTCAGTAATGACCACCTAAAAGTCCCCATGCCTAGGTGTTGTGCTAAATTCAGGGGAGGAGGGAGGAAGGCCCCAAAATCGATTATTTCGATATATATCGAAAACGATGCAAGGTATCAAAAAAATCGATAATTGTTTTTTGTTTCTGAGGTAATTTCCAACAAGAAAGGTCGTCTATGTTCCTACGCTCTGACGACGTCTAAGCTCTCAAAAACACGATTTAAGTTTTCAGCGATTTTCAGGAAAATTGATACTCCGTGGCAACGCTCATTCAACGCAATGTGATTTTTAAAGATTTCGATCGCCTTACCGTAGCATTCAGAGTGCTCCGATTTTTATGAAATTTGGTATTCGGGGGTTGTTTAGGTCGCTGATTTCATTTTTGGATTCCAAATTTCCTTACAACGTGATTCAGACAAGCTTTTTGAGCTTTTATCTAAAAAGCTGTATTTTACACGTGGGTACCCTTGTCCCTTACCCCGGGCGTCATTCACCGGGGGTGGCAAAAACAGTGTGGACAAGCAAAAAAAAAAAAAAAAAAAAAAAAAAAAAAAAAAAAAACGAAATAGGTCATCAAATTAAAAAAGTATACAAATTAAATTACAACTTAAATAATTAATTTTGATGGGCAGCGATTCTCGAAGGGTGACAAAGTTGTATTCTCCTCTCCCCCTCCCCTCTTCGGAAACCTCGGCACGCCACTGATGATTGATTCGATGTCAGGAGCTATACCTACTTAGGAAAGAAGCGCTCTTCATTTTCAAGTGATGATATACTTTTAGTACTTTTATCACTCCTTTTATAGACGGGTTAAGTTAATCGATGTAAGTTTGTACAGGGCATACATTTGGGCACATACGTAGGTTCTGATGGCGAGTGTAGGCAAGTTTAGTGTATGATAAGGGTCATTCTACAGGGTCATGCAAACATTTAAATTTAAAAATTAGTGCCTAGCAGTCTTGTTTTGCATTAAAATGCAACCAGAGACGAAAATATTATCTAAATCTAATAAGGTCAATCGTGTTGATGTTACAGGAGGTTTGATGTGTATTTTCAATGACGAAATCACACGCGTCATACCTGTTACAAAACCTAGCTGTCCCACCCGTTACGCTACTTTTTAATTTTTTTAAGAGAAAAATAATTTAGTAAATGAAAAAAACTTTAGGCAGGATCAAAGCTTGTACCCTTACCTTTAACATATATATTTTTTTAAATTTTTTATCTCTTTAAAACTCACTGAGTTTCAACTTTTTCTGAAGTGATTCAAAAATCTTGTCCATTTTCTGTCCCACCCGTTACACCCTTATTTTGCTCTTTTCTCAGCTTTGGATAGACTTTTTTTAAATTTTGAAAATCCTATCACTATTTGCAAATAAACGAGGTTTTTTATAAACAGGGATCAAACATAAATAAACAAAACCGAATCGCAATCACTTTTCTAAAACTCTAAATCCCTTACCAATTTTAACCTTTGTACGCGTTTCGGAGGTGCGACCGTCCTCCCTCTTCAGCTACGATGTGCGCCTCCGATGTGTCGCACATCGTGGCTGAAGAGGGAGGACGCCAGGACGGTCGCACCTCCGAAACGCGTACAAAGTTTAAAATTGGTAAGGGATTTAGAGTTTTAGAAAAGTGATTGCGATTCGGTTTTGTTTATTTTTTAAGTTTAGTCGTATTTTGCTACGTCATCAAAAGCCGTTTGGATGACCATCGGCAAGGTATTGCTCGTATTTTGCTTTTCCGATGGCCATCAGAAGGGCCGGAACTTGCTCTAATTATTAATTTAATTTTACAATGTGGCAACGTTGTACCATCGGGCGACGGCCGTCGACGTTGACGACCTCTCGCGCTTGTCAACCGTTTGGCCATCGCCAATGACGGATACTGACGGATAGTTCGCCGTGAAAGAAAATGCTACTCTATATTTTTGTTGCATTGCGTGCACTAACGCGCCTTCGAACACTAGAGTTTGCAAAACCAATGAATTAAAAAACTGAAGTTCCTTCGGAAAGTTGGATATGCAACAACATCAACATCAAATACCGTCAAAAATAATTGTTTATTGCAGCCTATATTTGGAGTGCATTTCATCAGTGAGAATGAGTCATCCAGCGAGAGTGCATTTCATCGAGCGAAAAAAAATTGAGGTTTTTGATCCGCTCATTTTAAGAATTGACAATTTTGGATTTTAAGGTGATTCCAGGGTCGATTAGTTCCTACTGTGGTCACCGCGTCGCGCTGCTCAAAAAGTTTTACGGTTTTTTGCTTAATTTGACGAATTCACGCTAAAAACAAAAATTTGAGGATTATCAGCACCTGCGAGCATACTTCTGGAAGATATGTACCCTGAAAGTTTCAAGCTGAAACACTCAAAAATAAAGCCGGAAATTATGAAATATACGAAACTTCCCGTAAGCCGCAATGAGTGCGAGTGAGGCAGATAGACGACAGACGTATCATCACTCGCGCTCACTCTCACTCACTAAGCTTATGGCGAAACGAATTTCATAATTTACGCCTTTAATTTTAAACCAATTTTGCTCATTTTGGGCTCAAAAAATCCATACAATTTTTTGTAGGTGCTGACGTCATTGGATTTTGCGTTTTATCTATGGTTTCAGTTTAAAACGCCAAAAACACGACTTTTCCAAAAAGCGACTAGTGCGCCTTTCCATCGGATTGAAATCTGGAAAAGTTTCGCCTGCGGAATCACCTTAACATTTTGATTTCTGTAATATTTATATTAAACCGGTGTTCAAATACACCAATTAATAAAATAAACTTGATCTTTCTGTTATTTTCTACCATATAGGAAAGTTACTCATTTGATCGCGATCATCTCACATTGAACGATGAGTTTATGACTTCACATTTGACCGATGGATTGCTGGACCAACAGACCGAATTGGAGCGAGGTAATCAATTTTAAACCGCAATTCTACTCGACGAAAATCAGTGGCGTCGCGTGCAATTTGGCAACAATGTATTCTATCCATTTAAACTCATGTAAAAGGTCGAATTCAGGGGGTGCGCAGTGCACAAAGAAAATTCGATGTATTTAATATGTTTAAATGGAGCAGTTGCATTGTTGCCAGACGGCACGCGACGCCTCTGACGAAAATGCAATTTTAAAGCTCGAAATTTCTCAAATTCATTTTTTTTAAACTGAGGAGTACTTACGCGATCCAAAGAACACCGGTCATCGGGGAAGGGGGAGGACAGGATCGAGTAAACTATATCAAAATTTAATCATAACTCAACAAGCGTTATCTCTAGAGTGCCCGGTGAATTTTTGAATAATCACCACATCTGACGGTTTCTGGCGATTTTAAGCCATTCTAGGACCATTCTTGCCTATCAAAAATCACCTTCCCAGGGCAGAGCTACCGTTTTGCGTACAATCAATGCAAGTCAGTCATCGACGACTCAACCTATTGAGAAAAGATTACAGATGCGAGTATTTTAGCTCATTACAGTAATACACTGAACTGAACTGTGAAATCTTTTCTCAACCGGTGAAATCATCGGTGAATAGAAAAATAGCATTGATTATACGCAAAACGGCAGTCCTGTTACCTGCAGGTAACACTGTGGACAACGGTGATGACTGTCCGCATATTTTGTACTCGTATGAGGCAGTTTCATGAGGTATGGTTTGTTCACCGTTCTTTGATTGTTTTTAAACCTAAAATTATAAATTGTTACAAATTCAGCTGCTGAAAAAGGTGCTTCTTCAGCATTTATAAACCTAGTGCCGATTTCTGCCACCAAATCGCTACCGGTCGATTTATGTCAAATTACAGGTCGATAGGAATTTATTTTTCAGAAAACGGAGTGTCAGTTACTAGATAATCATCTGAAGCAAGGTATATGGAAGAACAGGTATGGACAGGAGGCGGAGCCTATCTCAGTAGGTGACGGCTACGTCACAGATGTTCTAGACGGTCGCGATAAAATTCGCCAACCCCCATCTCTTGCTACTGCAGTAGGTGACGGCTACGTCATCGCTAAAGCAAGTGTGTCGTCATCATTTGGCGGGAAAACTCGAAAGCCCCTTAAACCCCGCCTCCTGTCCATACCTGTTCTTCCATATACCTTGCATCTGAAGAATGTTTCTGCAAAACATTTCGTCAATGAGCTCAAAATTAATGCTGAAAATACCAAAAAATGAAATATCGCAAAACGATTCTTGTACCGAAATGCGATTTTTCATCTTTTTGGTACTTTCAGCCTTATTTTTGAAGTTAATGACGAGTTATTTTGCAGAAACGTTCTTTCGATGATTATCTAGCAACTTGCACTACGTTTTCTAAAATATAAATTACATTCGGCCTGTAATTTGACATTAATCCAACGGTAGCGCTCTGATGGTAGAGATCGGCACTAAACGCTGAAGAATCACCTTCAGGAATATGCCAGCAAAATGTTTTTCCGTTGTGCAGTAGCAGAAACATGGACATTTCGGTTATGATGTCGTCGAACATACAAAGATGTGAACGTGGTATTCACCCACCAAGCGACGTTACGCGCAGTGCTATTATTGCCGAACTGCGTACAGCGAGGCAAACTTTTCTCACCCCGTGAATAATTGTTTTATATTCGTGCCAAATATTAGCTCTGAAACATTTAGTACTTTTATTCTTAATCAACTCTTATTGTTTAATTTATTACTTACAAATTATTATTAAAGGCTAAGCTATGAAATTAGAGAGGCGAACGACCAACGCGAAGTCACGCCCGATCATCCGACACCCTAACGCAAACGCAGCGGAGGGCTCTCAAAACGTCCCCTCTGCTCTTCCGGGGCATCGCCGATGTTAATTTAAATGGGGAAACAGACTTATGAGCAACCTGTTGTTCTCGCGGTCCTCTAAACGCCAACGTGGCGGAGGGCTCTCAAAACGTCCCCTCTGCTCTTCCGGGGCATCGCCGATGTTAATTTAAATGGGGAAACAGACTTAAGAGCAACCTGTTGTTCTCGCGGTCTTCTAAACGCCAACGTGGCGGAGGGCTCTCAAAACGTATCCTCTGCTCTTTCTTGGCATCGCCGATGTTAATTTAAATGGGGGAATAGACTTACGAGTAGACCTGTTGTTCTCGCGGTCCTCTAAATGCAAATGCAGCAGAGGGCTCTCAAAACGTCCCCTCTGCTCTTCCGGGACATCGCCAATGTTAATTTAAATGGGGAAACAGACTTACGTGCAACCTGTTGTTCTCGCGGTCCTCTAAACGCCAACGTGGCGGAGGGCTCTCAAAACGTATCCTCTGCTCTTTCGGGGCATCGCCGATGTTAATTTAAATGGGGGAATAGACTTACGAGTAGACCTGTTGTTCACGCGGTCCTCTAAACGCCAACGCGGCGCGGCGCAGGACTCTCAAAACGTCTCCTCTGCTCTTCCGGGGCATTGCCACTGTTAATTTAAATTGGGAAACAGACTTACGAAGTCGTTGGTGCACATTGCGTACACAGTATCTGCAGCCCCTGCCGTTTGTTGAACGCATGTTGCACGATGAATGTAATAGGGCTTTCGCTTGCCTTTGCGACAGGCGATTTTAGAGTCAGCTTTTGTGTAAAAACCAGCAAAAATCACGAACGATTGGTAATAACGATTGGTGATGACACAAAAGTAAGCATCCAAAACGACATAATTGTGTCCGCGACATTCACCATCCATCAGTGTCACTTTTACTAATTTTTAGTGTTTTAGAATAATTCTCCGCCCATAATTTCACTTCTTCATTGCTCTCGAATGTATTTTGAGACGCTGATTTCTAAAATGCTATCCGTCTGCTATCAGTCTTCATTAAATTGGCCTAGATTTGAAGTAAATTCCATTATACATCTTCCTCGCAAAATATTCGAAATCATGGAAAAAGTATGAGTTTTGAGTAAAAACCGAAGCCGAATTTGAAATCAGCGGATCAAAATACATGGTAACATTTGCGTGATGGAGAGAAAGAGGTATCTTATGATGAGAAACCTGATTTTTCGTTCATGACGGCCGGACACACTATGTCGTTAAGGCGCAAAAATCATGACACAGTATACTAAAAACTTCCAAAATCCAAAAATTGACCTATTATAAAAGCTTTCAAACTCACGCCCGTTACGGCGCTCAGTGGCACGAATCAATGGGAGGAGTCGAACATTAAAAATATGACAAAAAACGATAATTTAAACGTTTTTACCGTCAAAACACAAATTATTCGGGAGATTCTTAAAGGGAATTTTATAATAAAATCAACGAAACCTCTCTTACACTTCTACAGTGCGTATTAACAAAGATACGCTCATTTAAAGTCGCCGAAGCGATGTCTAGCCTCTCATATTGACTCGCCCTACTGTGCGGCGTCGTAAAACAGGTGTCATGGGAGGGGGGAGGTCGGAGGGCCCCTATCTTAATTTGTCATTTTCCTTATGCAGGGAAAGTTCCCAAATTTTTCTGGTTCTGACAAATTTAAGGTGAAAGCACCAGTTACAGACACCCGCTAAGAACGGAACCAGTGACAGACACCCCAAAAGGCTGATACCCTGGTCTGAAAAGAGAAAGTTAAGTAGGACTTAAAATTACTTCCAAGTTCTGCTATTTCGATGTTAAAAGCATTTTAATACGCCTTCTAAGTCCGAATTTGTGGCCGTTTGTGGCCGAAGAATTTAGAAATTTTGGGTGTATGTCACTGGTGTCGTTCTTAGGGGGCAGGGGCGTCGAGAGGATTTTGGGGGCCCGGGGCAAACTGTGCATTTGGGGCCCTATTTTTTGTATCATCCCCCCTGGAGGGTCTGGGGACACCCTCCACCCCCCGCAGGTTAAGGGGGGACCGGGGGTCCTCCCCCGGAAAAATTTTTAAAATCAAGCTTCTAACTGTCGCAATTTTAAGCTATCTCTACTGAAAAATTTCAAATAATCACAGCAATAGAATGTTTGATTTTTAGGTTTTATTTTGCCTCATGATGTGACTGACTTGAAGAATTTCGACACAGAAAATTCTTCGTTTCTACTTTGATTTCTAAAAATAATAATAAAAAAAAACATTCATTCTTCAACTTTTCATTTCTCAGCCCTCCTTGGCTAAACACATTTTCACAAGTGTTGGCAGGTATGTCGAGAAAGTTCTGGAGGTTTTGCTAAGAACCATTGGCGCGCCGAGAAATTTGCCTTGGGGGGGTTTTGGTACGACTGAAACTCCGGGGGGTCTGGGGGGTATGGAAGACTCCTCAAGACAAACGGGGGGTTCGGGGGCCCTCCCCCGGAAAAAAATTTCAATTTTCCTTACCTTCAAATTGAATTTTATGGTACTTTCATGTACAGCTAGTAAAATTGAAATGCTGAAATATATTTTCGATTTTTCTGCATGAAAACTTTGCTCTTGACTCTTGATAGGAGGGAGAAGAGTCAAGTGGAATGTGGTTGGAGGAGCCATATGGAATATTCTCACCAAGGGGTTCACCGAGAGGGGGGGGGGGGTCCGGGGGCCATCCCCCGGAATTTTTTTTTTATTTTCCTGACCTTCAGATTGAATTTTACGGTACTTTCATTACAGTAAAATTGAAATGTTCAAATATATTTCCGATTTTTCTGCATGAAAACTTTGCTCTTGACTCTTAATAGGAGGGAGAAGAGTCAAAAGGAATGTGGATGAAGGAGCCATGGAATATTCACGGAGGGGGTTCACCGAGGGGTTAGATCGAACTTTAACATTTTTGTTTTTAAGGTAAATTCAAGTACCCAATCGGAAATTTACCTTGGCATAATATTGTATAAAGATTGTCCAAGGTTGGGGAATGGTTACCAACGAAAGATTTGCTTATCAATATTGCCATATGGTTGCCGCAATATTGTCACATTAATCTTTGGAAACTAATATTGTTATAATCTTATCATGGTATGCGAAGAGAAAACTTGACACTCAAATATTTATATAATATTGTAGAAATATTGGTGAGGAAAGGTTGTAACCGGAATATTGACGTAATATTGTTATTCAAAGATTGGTTCAAGATTGTCTCTTTGATATTGATGCAATCTTGTCAACCGAAGCTTTCTACAAGATTGGAAAAATAATTTTGCTACAATGTTGTCACAATAAGGTTTGAAAATTAATATTGATGCAATCTTGTCAACCGAAGCTTTCTACAAGATTGGAAAAATAATTTTGTTACAATATTGTCACAATAAGGTTTGAAAATTAATATTGAGACAATCTTGTCAACCGAAGCTTTCTACAAGATTGGAAAAATAATTTTGTTACAATTTAGTACCTCCAATTTTCATGCAGAAATCTTCCGTAGGAAGCGAGAAATCCTAAAATTAGTGTTGGGGTCCAGGAGACCCCACGCGACCATCCGCGGGTGGCGACGAGGCGCGACTAACGCCGGGTTAAGTAGGAATTATTCGCGGAGTTCCTACGCGAGCGGTCATAGCGCAACGGGTAAGACACTTGTCTGCCACCGAAGCGGCCCAGGTTCAATCCTCACCATCTCTAGGTAATATTTGTAAATGTTCTCCGTCTATGAATTTCCGTGCATGTGTACAATGCCTATGTCGAATGTCAAATAATTAATTGTGCAATATAATGTCTCCAATATGTGTAATAAGATTCCAGAGTATGTGGTAATCAAAGGCAAGTACCAACGAATTAGTTCCAAAATTCGTACGTAGAGCGCGCAACCTTTTCCTTTGTTCATTTCTTTCTACAAGCTTACTGGAATCTTATTTCGACAACCTTGTAGTAATCTTCCCGACTCAACCTTACTGAAATCTTATTTAGACAACCTTTCAGCAATCTTGCCGTTGGTTTCAAAAAATTGTGAACATAGTGATCTTAATACAATATTAATACAAGATTGTGACAAGATTGAATCTCTAAGATTGTGCCACTGAAATGACAAGATTGTGACAATGTGATTTTTCCGATTGGGTAGGCTGGGGCCCCCCAATTTATTGGCTCGCCACAAGCCGTGAAATTACGTATAGTATCTTCCTTTTCGACCCCACTTTCAAGCATCATGTCATCAGTCACTACTTCTTCCCTCTCTGCTTTTCCCCTTTTCTTTACTCTTCATATTCCCCCTTTTCGCTTTTTTCCCTGTTTTCCTTTTCTCTTTTTTTCTTTTTTTCCTTTTCCTTTCCTTTCCTTACCTTTCCTTTCCTTTTATTTTTCTTTTTTTTTTCTTTCTTCTCATGATTTGGGGGCCCCCTGAGAGCGGGGGCCCGGGGCATTTTGCCCCATCAGCCCCCCCCTCTCGACGCCCCTGTTAGGGGGTGTTTGTAACTGGTGCTTTCACCTTAATTAATTAGAAGTTTTCCATTTTCCTGTTTCCAGATGATGAAAGGTCCCTCAGGTATATTTTTCTGCGGAATCGTAGAGACACTCAGCTGAAAACAAGCCAACAAAATGAAATCTTAAAAAAGAGCAATGGGCCCCAAGACGTTTTCGAGCTCTTTAAATTGGGTGAGAGGACCGTCAAAATTGAGGCGCAGAAAGATGTGATTGTCTTGCTGGGCAACACGGGCTCAGGTAAAAGTACCTTCTCACAGTTTATCTCTGGGCACGATAGCGATCTGACGGCATATGAAAAGGTTGAAGGTTCGGGTGACTTCATCATAAAAGATACCGCCGGTAAAATTGGGACTGCTTCCACCATTACGTCGAAGACCACTTTTCCAGAATTGGTAGTGGATTCGAAAACGAATGCAAAATTTTACGACTGCCCCGGATTCAGCGATACAAGGAGTGCGGCGCACGATATTGCTGCAACCTACTTCACAAAAAAAATTATTTCGAATGCAAACAGAGTGAAATTACTATTCATTGTAAACCATTCATTGGTCAGACACGGAGTCGACCGACGGGATTTTATAAATTTAGTCAAACATGCGACAAACCTCATTAAAAATATTGATAAATTCAATGACAGCATTGCGCTGATTGTAACGAAAGTTGAAAATCAGTTTGTCAGGAGACAACTTGTACCTGATGAAAATGTCATTAAGAGTATTGCTGATTTCCTGGTGGGAGCCAGGGATGACGTCAGTTCAAAAATGGTGACAGACGGAGACTCGTTTCGTGCAAACGCTATTAAATTCATCAATGTATTATTACAGCAAAAAGGTAACCAGTATTCAAAAATAGGTATCTTCAGAAGACCTGATGAACCTGGTACCCTTGACAAAATAACTCTGCTGCAAGATGGGAAAAAACTCATAGAGGAAATTTTGTATAATAATACCCAATTTACCAGGCATGATATAGGTGATTTTGGCTACGCAATATCCTCAGATTCCAAACTCCATATCTATGATTTAACCATTAGGTTAACCGATGACATTGCTTATAATGTTAAGAAGATGGCGCATGACATTAAAGCGCATTTTGTAACGCAAGAGAAACAATCAAACAATTTTTCGGATTTGTCATCTAAATTTCAGGTCGGTTATGACCTCTTCTCTGCGATTAAAGAGGCTACTAAGTTGCAGGTTTTTTTGAGCAATATTACTAATATTACTAACAAGTTGCAAATAAGTATCCCGCATGAAACATTTGAGAATATCGGAAAGAGTGAAGATTATTTGACATTTTTAAAGGATTTCAGCGATCAAAAAGTTGATGGATTTTCTAAATGGTTTCAGGAATGTAACAAGCTTGTTAAGTATTTAGATGAATCCCAAGTGTGGTACAAATTTCTAATTCGCTTTCGTCCTCATTTAACGACGTATCATGTGCAGAAAGATGTCAATCGTTTTAAGAGTTTGATCAGTGAATATAAACGTCAAATACAGGCTGACATCCAAAACGAAAAAGTCATAAAATTACTGAAACAATTTCTAGATGAGGCCGTTCCCCTGGAATCTCCAACTGAATACGACCAAATAAAACATGTGCTACTGAGTAAAGAAAAAGCAAAAAAACTAGAACTCGTTCTTGACGACGCTTTGAAATATGATATAGAGATATCGTGCGAAACCACGCAAGATGGAAAATTAGCAATTTCGGGTAGTTTCGTTAGACTCAGTGATGTGTACAAAAGTGAGTGTCACAAACAAAATTTAAAATTCATCGAAATAAAGGCATTGGAAAAAGTTTTCATTGATACGGATTTAGACTTGACCGGTAGAAAATTACAAATGTCCATTGTGGCGCCAACCTGGGATGTTATAGGTAGACACAATATAACACTAGATGGCGAAGGAGGGGGAGCCCATACACCTTGGAAAGCACCAAAGAGATGGAGATTCGACTATGATAATCATGGTAACCCAGGTGAGCCTGGTTTCCCTGGAGGGCCGGCAGGAAGTTTCTTTGGAATCGGAGATAACTTCTTAAACAGTGATAATCTTCATATTTCCGCCAAAGGTGGAAAAGGTGGGCCAGGACAAATTGGTGGAGATGGAGTTAACGGAGCCGACGGAACTCAAGCGCCAAACCCAAGGGACTGGAAATTCTATATGCACAAAGAGACAGTGTGGAGAAATCGAGAGTCTTATTGCACATCGCCAAAGATTATCGATTCTGTGTTCATTTGGTGGGAGCGACGAGTAGAGTGTGATTTGTGGGGCAGCGACTGTACTGATGGGTCTGATGGTGGTGATGGTGGTCAGGGAGGAAAAGGGGGGAAAGCCGGTCGTATTAAAATTGTTGCAACAAATGATAAACCAAGTATTTCAGTTGATAATTCAGATGGAGAAACTGGGGACGACGGCGCTGGAGGACAACCTGGGTTGCCGGGATTGACTGGGAAGAAAAGGAGAGTCTGGGCGGACTACATTAAAGGCGATATCTTTGGCATTGTGTATAAACATACAGTGCGTGAGAGTGTCTATTTCGGCAGAACTTGCTCCACGGGTAAAACTGGCATCGCCGGACAGTATGACGAAGGAATTCAAGAAGCGGCAATGCCGACAATCCTCAACGGAACTGATGACATCCTTAGTGAATACAAAAGTTTTGCAGAGGACAATATGGAGGGTGTTTTTGAAAAACTTCCTGTTAAAAATTTCCTCGATAGATTAGAAAGTAACTCCACTGATACCTATGTGTTGTTGTTATGATAACGTTGTTGTCTCGCTGACGTATCATTGCAATTGTTACGACTATCATCATGCTGCTTGGCAGGGGCATACAGTGGGGGGGGATGAGGGTATACCCTTGCCGAGGGCGGCAAGATTCGGGTGAACAACCCCCCCCCCCCTTCCCCCCAAAGTAATCAATTTATAATTTTATAATTTTGAGGGGCGCCAATTCGTGGAGGGTGGCAAGATTGCATTCTCCCCCCCCCCCACCACTGGAAACCACGACACGCCCTTCTGCTTGGATTAAATTCTCAATGGGTCTCTTGCAAACTTTTGCTATAAGCAAATAAATAGTCCAATCTTACGTAAAGACCAGCAAAAATCACGAAAATCACACTAAGAAAGTCTAAAATCCAGTGATAAACTCACATACCTGCTATAAAGGCAAGATGGTAATGACGGTTCGACGCAGGTATCATGGGAGATCCCTGTCTACTATGTCACTTTCTCTACGGAAACACATAGATATGTCTCAATTTAGATAGGAATCTCCCATGATACCTGCGTCTCTCCGCCACTGAGCCCGATTCTGAGAGGGAGATTTTTTAGTGTACTCATCGTCATTTTTACAGGTTTTTATGCAAGAATCAACTCTTCAATCCCCTATAGCAAAAGTTTGCAAGAGCCCCAATGTAGTATTATGTAATATCATGCTACTTTGATTCTCAATTATACACTGAAAAAAAAAAGGTTACCAGAAGCACGACGATATGTGAACTGATGTAAGGGATGGTACAATTACCAGAATTCTAGTGTTTGCACCATAGTTCTTAAAAATTTTGAGGAAACTCTAGTTCTGTAACTATATTCTGGTATTAACACCGGAATTTTCAAGTCAAAGTACTAGACTCTCTGTGATTCACATCACATATCGTTGTGCCTCTGGTAATATTCCTAGAATTTAGGAATTGTGTTTTTCAGTGTAGCAATATATGATACCTTGATAGTCATTTTTACCAAGAGTTGGTTGACTTTTTGGTCGACTTCTTTATTGATTTATTAAGTATCTGTTATTCTACTTACAATTAGCTTTAATCAATCCACCTTAGCAAACTGCCTGCGTGTATTAAAAGTCAAACCAACACACTTTGAAAATGTTTTGTCTCTTTGTTTTTTTGTTTCTTGTCCACTTTATTTAAGTTTTGACCAGCAGCGGCGGCTCGTGCTCCCACGGCCGCTGGCATGAGCGCATAAGTGATACTCAAAACTTAAAATGTTTTAATTAATGATAAGAAAAGTAATGACGCAAACAGCAAGTTATATCAACAACTCTTCATTGGGGCTGTTGCACACTTTTACTATAAGCAATTTAATAGTCGATTCTAGTGTAAAAACCTCCAAAAATAACGATGGCCGCACTAAAAACTTCCGAAATCCACTCCTATACTCAATAGACGCTTTCATTTGCGAGGGCGTAGTAATGACTGAGGGCAGTGATGATGGGAGATTCAAATCTTAATTTTGTCTTTCTCTCTCTCTAAGCTGACAAGGATAATTCACAGAGTAATTAGTCATCAGAGTAATGATCCACATCCGATGAATTGTACCGCGGCACCTAGTGACACCGGTGTCACATGAAAGTCGTCTCTTATTGGCAATGAGCTATAACTTTTGAGTGGCAGCGGGCTGGTCCACCTTGTGCCACACAGGGTAGAAGGAATCCCGGGAAAAAGCGAAATTTGAACGGCAGATTCCAAGGTTTGAGGTTAAATTTTGAAGGCAGTTTCCGGCGATGCCCGAGTTTGTTTAAGAAACGACCGGAAACAACCTACAAAACTTAACCTCAAAATAGATTTTTACGGCAAGATGGCGGCGCCCTATAGGTGACAACAATGAACCAGCGGAACGTTCCTTGATGTGCCTAGAGTCCCTGTATATCAAAGAGTCTCGCCCTGTGAAGCATGAAGAAGAAGAATTTCGAAGGAGGCGTCCACTCTTATTGGTTGGGTTCGCTGAGGGGGCGTGTACGCTTTCTCGGTAAGTGCGTTCCAACGGTCTTCTTATGGAGAATAACACAGAACGCCTCCTCGAGCTCCGTGACAGCCTAAAATCTAGCAGCCAACCAGAATCTATACCCCGTATGGCGAGACTCTTTGATATACAGGGACTCTAGATGTGCCACTCTAAAGTTATAGCTCATTGCTTATTGGTCACTTTTTGATGGAGAGTATTGTTAGATATGGGAATCTCCCATTATTACTGCCCTCAACTACCACTCCCGCGCAAATAAAAGCGTTTATTGAGTTTAGGGCTTGGATTTCGGAAGTTTTTAGAGCTGCCATTGTTACTTTTGGAGGTTTTTACACCGGAAGCGACTATTAAATCGCTTATAGCAAGTGTGCAACAGCCCCATTAATAAAAGTAATGACAACTCTTCAACTATTCAAAGTAATGATCGATTGGAAGGGGATTTATTTATCTAGCTGAGACCAGTGAGACCCGATTAGAGTCCCTTGCCGGAAACTCTTGTATGTAAGGAGTAGACGCAACGCTTAGTGCTTTACCAATTACCAGAATCGCGGGTAATTATAAACTTAAGTTTACATTGGACAAGATATTAAGACAATCCAACTATTTTGTTGAAACCAGTCAGTGGCCGTATCGTGCACTTTGTAAACGTTGTACTGTATCCATGTAAACCCATATAAAAGGTCGAATGCGAAGGCGTTCACCGGTCACCTAATAGTTCGATCTTTTTTGTGGCTTTAAATGGACGAGCTGTAACGTTGCCAAGCCACTGAAACCAGCGGCGGCTCGTAAACGTCAGAATTTGGTGAGGCAAGAAAAACGAAGGCCTCTATAGACACTAGGTGCCTGGGGGGGGGGGGATGACCTAATGGGAAAGGACACCGCGCTTTGCTTATGGGAACTGGCTCCCAGTCAAATTTTTTTAAATTGAAATATGTTGCGGAAAAGTGTCTCCTGAGAAAAAGTTCTCACGGGCGGAAAAAAAATTAATGACAGGATTTCGAGATATTCGCGTCTAAAGTTGGGGACTATTTGCCCGGTGCTTCGTATTCTCGTACGTAGCAGGCCGCTTAACTACTACGCCAACTGGAAACCTTCTCGGTCGAATCGCCCGACTCAGCGCGCATTGATAGAACTACTTCCTTTTGCAGTCCCTCCCAACTGCTTATTTGTTTACCCCACACCCACTGCTCTGCCTCGACGGCCATGCTTCATCTTGACCACTCCCTAAACTGATTACTTACCTACATCAACGTTTTCTTTTTCTCTGCAAACTATCTGCTCTCTCCCTCTCTCTCCCTCATTGTAAATGTAGTTCCGATTAATAATGGTTCATTGTTGTTTCTCTCGCAATATTTGACATCTAGTTTTTGCGTCTTTTTTTTTTGTTTATTTGTTTATTTCTCTTTTATTATTCATTGATTTATTTATATTGATTGAGGGGGGGGAAGCATAGCCGTCGAGGCAGAGCAGTGTGTGTGGGGTAAACAAATAAGCAGTTGGGAGGGACTGCAAAAGGAAGTAGTTCTATCAATGCGCGCTGAGTCGGACGATTCGACCGAGAAGGTTTCCAGTTGGCGTAGTAGTTAAGCGGCCTGCTACGTACGAGAATACGAAGCACCGGGCAAATAGTCCCCAACTTTAGACGCGAATATCTCGAAATCCTGTCATTAATTTTTTTTCCGCCCGTGAGAACTTTTTCTCAGGAGACACTTTTCCGCAACATATTTCAATTTAAAAAAATTTGACTGGGAGCCAGTTCCCATAAGCAAAGCGCGGTGTCCTTTCTCGGTGAGCTGCCGTCTATTTTGGGTCAGCCGGCTGTGAAAGGACTAAAAGCCACCGCACAATGGACCGGAACATGTTTTGATCCACTGTGCGTCGCGCCGCTCCAAAATACACGGAATCAAATGGACAAATTACTCGCTTAAACCTAACCTAAAATTCCCCCATGGTGGTTACGCAGGTTACCTATTAAACCGCCACTCTAGATAAATGTATAGCTCGTTGGTTTTAAGAGTGTGCGAGAGGAAAAGAAGGCGAAGAAGGGTCATGCGTCGACGCACAGCTCCAGTTATCCAATTCAAATACTTTTTACTGGAAGAGTGTAAGATCCCGCAATTTGATGGGGAAATCTTGTCTTATTACTTTTCGGGGTGCGCCTTCATTTTTTAGGGTTGACCAAAACGGTACAGGCGCGTACGAATAGTCAACTATGACTACTTTCCAACTCACAATGGAGTTGCTGCAAACTTTTGCTACAGGCTTATTAATAGTTGATATTGGGGTAAAACCCTGCCAAAATAACGATTAGCGCACTAAAAAATCACGATATCCACTCCTAAACTCATAAAATACTTTAAAACACGAGACCGTAATGGTGGCCGTTGCCGTCTAAATCTTGTGGCAATTGGATGCTTCTCCCTCTTCTTTTGTGGTGTCGCGATAACACATGGTGACTGCAGAGCTGCCGATTTGCGTAGATTTAATGGCATTTTGAAATTCACCGAAGATTCCACCGGTTGAGAAAAGATTACAGAGTTTAGTTCAGTGTATGACTATAATGCACGAAAATACTAGCGTCTTTTATCTTTTCTCAACCGGTATATTTTAATTAATTAACGGCGTTTACACCGATCGAGAAAAGATCACAGATCAGAGTATTTTCGTGCATTACAGTCATACACTGGACTGAACTATGTAATCTTTTTTCAACCGGTGGAATCATCGGTGAATTTAAAAAGGTCATTAAATCTACACAAATCGTCAGCTCTGATGGTGAGCACCATCCGGTGCTGATTGATGAGGGAAACTCAATGTAATCGGCGACCAATACGGTCTCGCGTTTGAAAGCATTTTATGAGTTATTACGTTCTTGGACCGCAAGGCGCAACGCAAAGGAAGTAATGCTGGAAGGTTTCAAGATTCAAATTAGACTAGATGCAATTAGAGTCCCTGTATATGAAAGAGTCAAGACACGTGAACAGAAGTGAAGAAGAAGAAGGGGTCTGAGGAGCCAGGAGGCGCGCCTCTTGTTTACATTTTTATCCAACGATCTTCCCGCCAAAGATAACTTATACTTGTATTCGTGTGTAAGTATAATCTTTGTTAGGTCAACCTAACCTTCAATGCCCGTTGGCTTCACTACCTGTTTAAATTTACTGTGAAGAGGAATGCATGAAATTTATTCTGTTCTGACTTCTGAACACATTAATTTTTTCAATCGAAAATTTCATTTGTACAAGCTAAAAATGCCGAAAGTTTCCTTAAAGCTGGGCAGCGGGGTAGATGGTTCCGCGTGAAGATGTATACAAGAGGCGCGCCTCCAGGCTTCGTAGACCCCTTCTTTTTCTTCAGTTATCAGCAGCCAATCAGAGATGGAACCTCGCATGGCGAGACTCTTTCATATATAGGGACTCTAGCTAGATGCAATGAGATTCTTTCATAAGAACAGATAGTTTCATGACCGCGTTATGTGAACCGCGAACGACCGTGGACATGGAAAAAGACGGCTAACGATTTCAAAGATCAGCCCGCTGGTGGTCTTCCCCAGAATATTAAAGGCGATCGGTGGGGGGGGGGGGGGGGGGGTCATTGCAACTGCCCCATATAGTTATTAAACCAAAGAATTATATCAATATACAGAGGACCTCTTGCTATTTTAAAATATAATTCGGTTTGTTCCGTTAATTTTTTTCATTTTGAAGTCGTTGCGTGCGCCCTTTTCTATCACATTGTGTAATCTCGTAATATCGACCCACCAACTTGCAATGATCGTTCAGTGACGCGTCTCTGAGACTTTGATTGCTCGATAATTCATAAAGTACTCGCTAAGCATACCCATCGAGTGCTCGATCTATCGATTATTTTAGATTTAAAAAAAAAAGTCGAACAACTTGCAGCTCTGTCATGAAAGCCCTTACTCTCAATCAAAAGGTCTAGCCCTTTCAGTGATCATGACTCTTATGCAATTATTAAATTGTACCATTCTTACGTCGCGTTTGGTGGAAGAGAGGGGGGTGGCGGACAGGGAGATTATGAGGATTATGAGATTGTGGGCAAATGACTTCAGCTTGGCTTCGAGATGAAGACAATGGCAGGCGTGTCGATCAAAACTCGGGGTGCACCAGAATATACGGCTCGGATGAGATGAAGCGTTAACACTGTACCTCAATGATATTGTAATCTCAATAGGTAAGTACTTACATGTATACAATGTAACATTTTCGTGAAGTAGGTAATGGGTCTGTTGCAAACTTTTGCTACAATGATGAAAAGAGTTTCATCGTATGTAAAATTGCCCGAAAAGTCCATTGGTGGCATCAGGAAGTCATGAAATGCGATAATAAACTCACAAGAGACGTTTAATGAAATCCAAGATGGCGGTAAAATATCGAGCAATCTGTATGCATGCACCTTTAACATCCAAGGATTGCCAACGTTGACAACCTCACAGCTTCAGAGGTTATGTGTTTATTTACGCTGTGATTGGGTGTGATCGATATTGTGAGGTTGGCTATACTTGGATGTTCGTGGTGCATGCATACAAATTGCTCAATATTTTACCGCCATCTTGGATTTCATTAAACGCCTCTTGTGAGTTTATTATTGCATTTTATGACTTTCTGATGCCACCATTGGACTTTTCAGGTGATTTTACATTATATTAAACACTCTTAATCGTCGTAGCAAAAGTTTGCAACAGACCCATTCCGCAGATAAAAAAAGTAATAGTCCTCAACGATCTGTATCATACACGGAAAAAAAAAATTAGTGGAAATAACCATACGGATACCTGATTTTGGCACCTGCTAGATGTTATGGTAAACTTGACCAGAAGTATGGTGCATTTACCGATACTTTAAATAAATTCGACACGCAATCAGGTAACATCACCTGGTACCTAGCCAAAACATAGTATACTTCTGGTTAATATTACCATGACATCCAGCAGGTGCCAAAATCAGGTATCCGTATGGTTATTTTCACCGTAGTTTTTTTTCTTCCGTGTAGATGAATCGATTGCTCGACGGATCATCAGCTGATGTCTGTCTAACAAAGAGTGCCGGTCTTACAAACCAACTCAACATACTTGGAATAAATAAGTTAACCATAAGAGAAGTTCTCAAATTACGGAATAGGGGGAGCATGGGCGCTTCCAGGGGGAAAGGGGGAGGCAAGGGGACCAAGGCCCCCTATAGGAAGAAAAAAAGGAGGAAAGGAAAGGAAACAAGGAGAAAAGGAAAGGAAAAAATGAGGAAAAGAGAAAGAGAGAAGAAGAAAAGAGGAGGAGAGAAAAAGAAAAGATGGGAAAGGAAATGAGTTCAAAAAAAGTATCAATGTCATGAAACATCGTTTTCCTTGGAGGAGCACATCTTCAGTCTGAGTTCAATTGGACCGATGACAATTCTCGTTGAATCAATAAGAATTCTTATTATTTTAAAAGGAATTTCTTTTTACCCCAATTTCTTCATACGTTCCGTAATTTCAATCAGAAATTTTTCTCCGTGTGAAAAGTGAACGCTCAGTTTCATTTTCATTCATTTTTATCGAGTAATATCAGAAATAATGTTGACAAATTCCAAAGATCATTGGTGGAGGTGCGCCTACACTTCTGAAACTACCTCTAATGGCGCTATTATCGGATTGAAATCTGGAAAAGTTTCGCCTGGAATCACCTTAATTATAAGTATCTTGACCCCTGGAGGCCGATCATTTACTCTTCGTTAAACCGATCGTTAAGAATGTCTATGAGTGATTCCATTGGTTGAAAATTCAGAAAATTGTAAAACTTGACTGTTGCTATGGTGACCATCGTTAAAGTGCCCGCTATTTAAAGGTTACTCATGAATAGCCTTTATATAACGAGACTCATAACGATGGTTACCATAGCAACGGCCGAGTTCTACAATTTTCGACCAATAGAATCACTCGTAAACAGTCATAACGATCGGTTTAACGATGAAGTAAATGATCGCCCCGCAGATCTAATTTTATTTTCTTTTTGAAATACAACAAATTTCAGACCCTTGCAACTGTGTTCCATTAAGGTAGATGTCCCAATTACCGCCCCTGTCCCAATTACCGCCCCCCCTTTTCATTTATTCTTTAAAACAAGCCTACTTTAGCAGACAAATTTAAGCGTATATGGGATAAGTGTTTTTCATAGGTTGGCTGAACTGGTGAAAAAAGTTTGAAGTTGATATTTAGCAGCGTTGTGCCCTTAAAAAATCATAGAAGTTGACACAGGACACCTGCCCCCGCACCTGTTTTTGCCGATTTCTCTCAGCAGTTACTTATTAAAAATCTGTTCTCTTTACTTTCTGCTTTTTAAATTATTATAATGTCATTATTTCCTGACAATAAACATGATGATTTGAATGAAAAGCCAGCGCAAATATGTATGGCTGTAATTAGGGCACCTGATATGACAATAATTGGGACAAAGCCACTTTTGGTGTGGCGGTAATTGGGACATGGGTCATTTTTTCGAGTTTTATTAATAATTTTTTTTCCTGATTGATTACGCCAACTTTATATTTTTTTCATAAAACTAGATAGTATTTGAGAGGCCCTAGTGAAAACCGATCATAGATTTGATAAAAATTAACATTTTTACAGGCATTTTACGGCAATTTTTTCTTAAAGGGGGCGGTAATTGGGACATCTACCTTAGATGGAAAAAACTCGGAATACATGGGCAATATATGGCAGCATTGTAGATTGGGCGCGAATTGTCGCGGTGCGGACAGGAGCACGCGGTGAATAGCCGCCGCGCGCCCGGCCCGCCAAAACCGCAGCCCATAAAGTGCGGCTGAGTCAAGCAGCAAGCGTCACTGTGTCAAGCGGCAGGGCGAAAATGTCAAGATCACTCATCGTGCGGATTTTAAAGTCCTCTGTTCTCAGACTCTCAGACTCAGACCTTACTCACTTTCTGAGAGCTAACCTCTGCCTACCGGCGACCGCTGCCATGCAGCTGCAACGCCGCACAGTGGAGCGAGTCAATCAGTGGCGGCTCGTGCATTATGGCAACAATGGGTCTGTTGCGTACTTTTGCTACATCAATATGACACATTGTTTCCAACGTACAATTCGGCGAAAATAACGATGCGCACATTAAAAACTTTCAAAATCCACTCATTAACTCAGAAAATACCTTCCATCTCAAACAACCCGCGCTTCACTAGACACTATATCATCGACTTATAACTACATAGATGGAAATCATCTCGTTTATGTGAACATCAACAGAACTTACAAACATTGGAATGTTTCGTTTAGATGCGTACATTTCTTATATTATTGTGTAATCTTTGATAAACCGAAAAGACCAGACAGCAAATGCAGCCAATAGTTCATGTATTTGGAAAGGAATTCCATAATTTTGTAGTTACGATGTTGTTTACTTATGCACGGAGGTTCCGTCTATGTAGTAGTATACCGGTGCAAATAGTGTCTATATAGTGTAGCGCGGGCTGTTTGAAATTGAAGTGATTTCCTGAGTTAATGAGTGGATTTTGAACGTTTTTAATGTGCGCATCGTTATTTTCGCAGAATTTTACAAAAGAATCAAGGTTCTATTTTGTTGTAGCAAAAGTATGCAACAGACCCATGTCATCCCTCCATTTGATTGTATGTAAAACAATCGATTCGAAAGTGAAGCAGTGCTTCACCAGCAATCGATTGTTAAACATAGATTCAAATGGAGCGAAGACATTGTTGCCAGATGGCACGAGCCGCCACTGGAGTCAATTGGAGAGGTCGGACATAGCGTTGCAATTTTAAATACGTAAATCTTTATTAATAGGCACCGTAGAAGTTTGAATATAATTTCATTGGTTTTACCGTAAACTTTCCTACAAGAATCACCCATCATTCTTTGGTTTATTTCAACTGGAAAAACATTCAAATTAGAATTGTTTGTAATATATTCTACGTCCAACCCCTCCGATTGACTCGCCCCTTTGTGCGCCGCAGCCGTGGATGTCGATAAAGGCGCTCCTGTTACAAGCTACAATTCGTTTACATCAATCAAATTACAAAATGGGCCACGCTCTCTCAACGCGCTCTGCAGCTTCTCGCGTTGCCAAATTTAGTCCCTTCAAGTATTCTACCTATTTATTTTAATGGGGCTCTTGCTTATGTTTGCTAAACGCGATTGAACAGTCAATTCGTGGGTATAATCCAGCGACAACTAAGATGAGCACGTTAAAAAATTACGATATTTACTCACATACGCACAATATGAAAAAATTACGATATTTACTCACATACGCACAGTATGAAAAAATTACGATATTTACTCACATACGCACAATATGAAAAAATTACGATATTTACTCACAAACGCACAATATGAAAAAATTACGATATTTACTCACATACGCACAATAGGTAGGTATGACAATTTGGATCTTGCAAACTTTTGCTCCAGGGGATTGAAAAGTTGATTCTTGCATAAAAACCTGTAAAAATGACGATGAGCACACCAAAAAAAAAATCACGAAATTCACTCTCAAAATCGGGCTTTATGGCGGATAGACGCAAGTATCATGCGAGATTCCTATCTAAATTGAGACGTATATCTGTGTTTCCGTAGAGTAAAGTGACATAATAAACAGTAATCTGCCGTGATACCTGCGTCTATCCGCCATTACAAACTTACCGTTATAGCAGTTATGTGAGTTTATTACTGAATATTAGACTTTCTCAGTGCGATTTTCTTGATTTTTACTGGTTTCAATATCACATTGGACTCTTCATTTGGTCACAGCAAAAGTTTGCAAGAGCCTCATTAAATTCAAGGCGTAGTGGCAAAGCTACACGAAGGCACCATCGGAGATTCCGATCTACTTTGAGGCTTTCCTCTGTGCGTTTCTATAGAGAGAGGTAGAGAGAAGGGGAGGAGGAGAGAGACAGTGGGAGGGAAAGTGTTTGTGTGTGAGAAAGATAAAGAGGGAGAGAGAGAGAGAGAGAGAGAGAGAGAGAGAGAGAGAGAGAGAGAGAGAGAGAGAGAGAGAGAGAGAGAGAGACAGAGAGAGAGAGAGAGAGACAGAGAGAGACAGAGAGAGACAGAGAGAGACAGAGAGAGACAGAGAGAGACAGAGAGAGAGAGAGAAAGGGAGACATAGAGAGAGAGAGAGAGAGAGAGAGAGAGAGAGAGAGAGAGAGAGAGAGAGAGAGAGAGAGAGAGAGAGAGAGAGAGAGAGAGAGAGAGACAGAGACAGAGAGAGAGAGAGAGAGAGAGAGAGAGAGAGAGAGAGAGAGAGAGAGAGAGAGAGAGAGAGAGAGAGAGAGAGAGAGAGAGAGAGAAGAGAGACAGAGAGAGAGAGAGAGAGAGAGAGAGGGAGAGAGAGAGATAGAGAGAGAGAGAGAGAGAGAGAGAGAGAGAGAGAGAGAGACAGAGAGGGAGGGAGAGAGATTAGGAGAGAGAGAGACAGACAGACAGACAGAGAGAGAGAGAGAGAGAGAGAGAGAGAGAGAGAGACAGAGAGAGAGAGAGAGAGACAGAGAGACAGAGAGACAGAGATTAGGAGAGAGATTAGGAGAGAGAGAAAGATTAGACAGGAATCCCACATGACAACTGCGTGGCTCCACCATTTAAGAGCAAAGATTGCGGAGCTATGAAGATATCAATCATAGGAGATTCCTATCTAATTAGTCAATTTTCCTATATGTAGAAACACACAGTGGAAAGCCTCTTAGAAAGAAATCATCCATGGTACTTGCATAGCTCCGCCATTGCGCCTTGAACTTAAAATACATTTTTTGAGTCTGTGAGTAAATAACGTAATTTTTTACTTTTACTTGAACTGTCTTTCAACTGTAATCAGAGTAGTTGAGTATTAACGAATTAAGGATGGCCCCCAAGTTTACCCCTCTAAGGACCAGCTTAGTTCAAAAAACAACGCACTATTCCGTTCTAAAAGGGAAGGTAGAGATAACTGTTCGTACTCGGCGGAGTTGGAATTGCCTATACGACAAATTGAAGGCGCTCGATGAAAACCTTTCTTGTTGTTGTGTTTTTATTAATATTTGCGTTTATCCAGGATGAAGAGTGAAACGATGTGTATAATCGACTAGGAGAGAAAAGTGAGCAAACTCATGCTTGGCTCATAAAGGGTTAAAATAATATAATTGGACTTTCTTGATCCTTCATTCGTTGAAGTTCCACACTGGATATACAGGGTGTAACAAAACTATAAACAGTAATTTTCAGGGCATGTTTTAGAGGTAAAAATAAGACTTTTCTTTCCTATAAACATGGGTCCGAAATTGTAGTCTTTTCGAGTTATAGTGTTGCAAAGTATCAGAAAAACAAATTGAAAAATTGTCATAACTCCCTCGTGAATCGTACTTAATGCTAGTAAATAAGTGCTTTGATGTAACTTTAGGCGCTCTAAGCTATTTTTGCCGTGAAAATTCTGAATGCACAAATTTGAGTGGTGTTTCGGGGGGTTTTTTCTTTATTTTTCTCACTTTTTTTGGCCAAATCATGTAAAAACATGCTTTCGGATTCATCGAACCCTAAAACGATTAGCATCATTCAAAATTTCGTAAAAAAAAAAATATGCATTGTTGGTCCTTACGAGTTTTTCCAATTCGCAAACCATTTCCGAGAAACTCGTCCCCGAAGTTGCAGAGGTCGGCCAAGAATCGCCTTTTCTTTGATTTTGTCAATTCTTGGCCGACCTCTGCAACTTCGGGGACGAGTTTCTTGGAAATGGTTTGCGAATTGGTAAAACTTGTAAGGACCAAAAATGCATATTTTTTTACGAAATTTTGAATGATGCTAATCGTTTTAGAGTTCAATGAATCCGAAAGCATGTTTTTATATGATTTGGCCAAAAAAAGTGAGAATAGTCAAGAAAAAACCCCCGAAACACCCCTCAAATTTGTGCATTCAGCATTTTTACGGCCAAAATCGGTTAGAGCGCCTAAAGTTACATCAGAGCTTTTATTTACGAGCATTAACCCTCTTGAGCCTAAGGGGGGGGGGGTACATTTGTACCCCAGGCCAGTTTTTTTGACACCATTTTGTCAAAACTGCTCAACATTTTTTGGGACTTCATGACATTTTAAGTTAGGATACTTAGAACACGTCCACCAAATTTCATTAATTTTTATGAATTTTTGTCGATATTATAGAAATTTAAAGTGTTGGGGAACAAATATTCCCCCCCCCCTTCGTCCTGCCAGTTTTAAGTTTGGAACCATCTATTACAGTGAATTTTACGGAAATTTTATGTAGATTAAGAATATTAAGTCAGATCATTGAAAAAAAATTGGAAATTTATCAAAAATGGAAAAATAAGATGGTACCTCATTTCATTTTTTCCATTTTTTTTATTTTGACATTTTTTTTAAAAGTAGGTGTAAATTTGGCAACATAGCAAAAATTTACTCAAATTTCACATAAATTACTCTCTTAGGGTACTAATTACATAATCCATCCATTAAAGTTTCAAAATTATTGATACTGACTGTGCTGCATGAAAATATCCTTGGGGTACAAAAATACCCCCCCTTAGTCCTTTGTGTTACCGAAATACCTTAGGCTCACAAGGGTTAAGTACGATTCAAAAGAGCGAGAGAGACTAATAATTCCTGCGTACGCCATTGATTTGATATGTGTAGAAAAAGAGACTGAGGCGTAAATCCGTCTACATGGCAACACTTCAAAGTGATGGGTACTTAATCCATTGAAATCCTGAGTTGAATGTGTTATGAATAATGTTATGTGTTTGGCTGATTAATGATGCGGCGGTGTCAAATATAATCAGCCATCAGAAAAGATCCACTTCTCTCCCGGCGCGGCGCGCAGCGTGCATGTAATATCGGTACCTATACCTAATAATAATAATTGGAGCAGTATTACAGTATTGCCAGACTCCTGATTTAGCGTCATTGTCTCTTTGCAACTGATTGTCAATGGGGCAGTTGCAAGGGTCTGAAGTTTTGTGTTTTTTATAAAGAAAATGGTAGTTTTTGATGAGCTGAAAACAATGGTGCTTTTGGTTTTTTCCTAAGTGTCCCGGTTTTGGAGATACACACGTGTAAAGTTGTAAAAAAATCGTGTGTGTAGTGACGTCACTACGCGGAATCCCCATTTAAAATAATGTATTTTGGGCCAAAATCTCATCCTCGGAGCAATGGGACTTAATTAGAAATCAAAGGCATTTTTGTTCTCAGCTCATCAAGTACTTTCATTTTCTTGATAAAAAACACAACATTTCAGACCCTTGCAACTGCCCCATGGATATCACTGTTAGTCGATAAGCTTGACGCAGTCTTTCTAACGATTTGAGTCCCTATACGTAGAGAGTAATGATGAAGTGAAACCATGGGCTCCGCCTTTGTTTGCGATTTTGCGCATTTATTTAAATTCTGAGGGCCGATGTTGTGTTTTGGTCCATATTGATTTCAATTTAAAATCCAAAAAACACGAATTTTCTTAAATGCAACTAGTGGCGCTGTCCATCGGATTGAAATCTCGAAAAGTTTCATCTGGAATTATCTTAAGCTCTGAAATGACTGATTTTACTGTTTTCTGCTTTATCTCATTGTTTGTGTTCATAATCTTGATTTTTATTCCAGTGGCGGCTCGTGCCATCTGGCAACAATGTATTCGCTCCATTTGAATCTATGTTTAACAATCGATTGCTGGTGAAGCGCTGCGTCACTTTCGAATCGATTGTTTTACATACAATCAAATGGAGGGATGACATTGTTGCCATATTGCACGAGCCGCCACTGTTTTATTCGTGAAATTATGTTCGGAAACTTCCGTGTTTCAATCCACTGAGGACGGCGTGGCGGCTAGAGGACAATCCATTTTCGATAGTCTCCCATTTGGCACTATGCAAAAATATCGATTTCTTGGAGCTTCCATACAACACTATTGATCGATTCTTTTCCATAGGTTTGTACCTCTGATTCGATGTATCGAATTTAACGAGACGCCACTGACCCACTCAATCTGGCATCCACGGCTAGGGTTCTAGCGTGCTATTTGGCAATGTCGCAGTCCGTCCATTTAAACCAGAGATTACTAAGCCTAAGAGATATGGCACTTCCTATCTCCGCCATGTTAAAAAACCGTTGGCCGGGCTCCGTAAAAAACGCCTGCAGAATGGCCGTGATACAACGTGCAGTACGCTGGTGACCGTAAACATTGTTGTTATTCATGTTGTTGGAAATGAGGTTAGATTCTCTTCAGCATCTGAATGTTTGTCATTTAATGGCCGATGGGATGATTAAAGTGACTTAGATTTTCAGATTCACGTACAAAATATACTCAGAGCTCATTAAACTTCCCAAACACTTTATTAATCTTATTAATTTAGTTAAGTGGCGTTGCTGTCAAATCTCATTCAAACAACAACAGTAGTAACAATGTTTACGGTCACCAGCGTACGCCACATTGCATACTTCGTAGGAGTCGAATAACACTTTTGAATCGTTATGCCATATCTCTTTAGGCTTAGTAATCTCTGATTTAAACACATAAAAAAGATCGAACTATTGGGTATTCGGTGAGCACCTTCGCATTCGACCTTTCCCATGGGTTTAAATGGACACATTATTACAAGGTTACCAAATCGCACGCTACGCCATGCCACTGGGTTGTAGGTGCGTAACAAAGTTTTTAAAAATGCAACCGCACCGTTTATCTTCGCAATCAATTCAATCCCAAATCCTCTCACATACTCATTTCAGCCTTGACCTACGCAATATTGTCTGGGCATAGCCGTAGCCAGGATATTGTTTTTCTCTCTCTCTTAGCCCATTTAAACACATGTGTTAGAAAAGGATGGATATAGGGGCTATCACGTGACTTCAGCCCCTGTTTCTGCCCTTTTCTAACACATGCGTTTAAATGGGCTAAGAGAGAGAAAAAGAAAATATCCTGGCTACGGCTATGTGTCTGGGTACGGTTATCAAGGTTCCTCGTGGATCTAATTGTAAATGTTATCAGTGGCGTCGCGTGCAGTTTGGCAACACAGCATGTTATCCATTTAAACTCATATAAAAGGTCGAATTCAGGGGGTGCACAGTGCACAAGGAAAATTCGATATATTCAATGAGTTTAAATGGATGAGTAGCATTGTTGCCAGATGTCACGCGACGCTTCTGAATGTTATCATTTGAGAGACGAGCAAGAGGTTATAGATAAGCGGACGGATATACATCGACAATAAAAGCATGCTCTTGCAAATCCAGGAATCTGTCCTTCTCTCTCTTCTTCCATTAGAACGCATGAAATAGTAAAGGATAGAAGAAGGCCGAAGGGGTGACAATCACTTGACTGCCCCTAATCTGTCCTTTTCTAGCACACACGTTCTAATGGCAGAGGAGAGAGAGAAAAGTGCAGCTTCTTGGATCTGCTAGTGTGAGCAAGCACGCCTTATAAAGGCTAGTTTTCAATGGAGCGCAAGGCTTTGCGTCGCTAGCGTTGCATAGGCGGATCCAGCAATCTGACAACAATGTATTCTTCCTATTTGATTGTATGACAAATGATCGATTAGTCACGGGGCCATGGCCCCTTCACGAATCGATTGTTTATCATACATTCAAATGGGGAGGATGCGCAGTTGCCAAATTGCTGGATCCGCCTATGTAGCTTTGCGTTTTGCTGCGTTGGGCTGAGTTCGCGCAGCGCAATTGCGCGTTTCCAATAAGCGCAAGCATTGACCAATGACCAATCAGCATCAAGAATTTCAAAGGGCGCTCGCCGAACACTCAGAATGGAGTCGGTTTGCTTGCATTCTAATTTTTGACTGCGTTAGTGAGGTTAGGTTATTTTCAACATACAACTGCGCGTTTTCTCCCTTCTACTTGGTGTGTTTTTATTTTCGTGTTGTCTCAAAAGTAATATTATTCGGTAACACCAGCAAGATTCACAAATCACACAGGCGAATTCCGCCGAATGCATTATTTCTTCTTCTTCACTTATTGTTGCTTTTGTTGACTCAGGACTCATCAAATGTTCACCCGACAAGCAGCGGCCATCGAAATCGGAGCGGAGCACGCAAGAAGTTGGGATTTGCTCAACTTGGCCGCGTTGCAAAGAGTAAACAAGAGTCGCAATGGAGCTGTTGCAAACTTTTGCTACAGGCTTATTAATAGTTGATGATGGGGTAATACCCTGTAAAAATAACGATTAGCGCACTAAAAAATCACGAAATCCACTCCTAAACTCACAAAATGCTTTTAAACGCGAGACCGTAATGGCGGTCGCGGGCCGCGGTTTTCATTGGGGTTCCCTATCTTCAATCAGCGCCATCTACACGAGGTGTTCTCGCAACACCACACAAGAAGAAGAAGAAGCATACAATTGCCATAAGAAAACCGCGGCCCGCGACCGCCATTACGGTCTCGCATTTAAAAGCATTTTGTGAGTTTAGGAGTGGATTTCGTGATTTTTTATTGCGCTAATCGTTATTTTTACAGGGTAATACCCCATATTCAACTGTTAATAAGCCTGTAGCAAAAGTTTGCAACAGCTCCATTGAATGGAAGGCCTGCGTGGTCAACTTAGATAAGGGATCGGAACGCGGGCTGGCCTCTGATTGGCTGCAACGCGTGGAGCAAAAATGTCTTATGTTAGGGTATAGGGAACTTAACACGGGGTTTTCGTTCCGGGACGTTTATCTCGAAACCTGTGCAAAATCGTCTCCACCCAATGTATGCGAGTCGATTCAGCAGAATTTTCCGAACAAATTGATAGGTCATAAGTGCCACTTTATTGCAAATTCGAAAAGACTGTTTCAGTTGAAAAGTACGCACAATCGTGAGTTACTCAAACACTGCTCGAACACACGCCAAGCATGTAAACCCACTTTTGTGCGTACTTTTCAACTGAAACAGTCTTTTCGAATTTGCAATAAAGTGGCACTTATGACCTATCAATTTGTTCGGAAAATTTTGCTGAATCATCTCGCATAAATTGTGTACAGACGATTTTGCACAGGTTTCGAGATAAACGTCCCGGAACGAAAACCCCGTGTTTATTTCCCTATACCCTAAGACATTTTTGATCCACGCGTTGCAGCCAATCAGAGGCCAGCCCGCGTTCCGATCCCTTATCTACGTTGACCACGCAGGCCTTCCATTCAATTGCGACTCTTGTTTACTCTTTGCCGCGTTGTCAGCCAGCCTTGGTCGACGCAAAGCCTTTGCGCTACATTGTGAACGATCCCATTCTCACGCGTGTAGTTCAACTTCGCTGCGTTGCGTCCTTGCGCGGCGTTGCGCTCCGTTGGAAACCAGCCTTAAGGTAAACACCCCAGTAGCCGACACCCCCTGAATTTTGCACCCGACACCTATTTTTCACAATGTGAAAAATATTACTTTAGTGGCAATGGAGCTGTTGCAAAACTTTTGCCACAGGCATGATTAATAGTTGTTAATGGACGTTTTTTTTTGCCGAAATTCACGCCATTTTTTAATTCACCGATGGTTCCACCTATTGAGAAAAGATTACACATTTCAGTTCATTGTATGGCTGTACTGTACGAAAAAAAAAACTAATCTGTAATATTTTCTCCACCGGTACACTATGGTCTGAGATCGAAAAAAAAGTGCCCAAAATTGAGTGAAAAAAAGTCATTCAAAATCATCGATTTCAATCCTTTAGGCTTAATTTTAAACTTTCCGATGACATTCCCAGGTTTAAATTACCTCTTTAACGTGTTCTGTGTAGTTTAAGTTAGTACTGAAAGTTTATAAAAGATAAATTTTTGAGAAATTCGCGTTTTGATTTTCGGCTACTTTTTCACAAACTCAAACCATAGTGCGGTGGAGCCGTCGATGACTTTTAAAAACTTGCGGATATTTTAATAATTAAACGGCGATTGCACCGATTGAGAAAAGATTACAGATCAGAATATTTTCGAGCAGCGCAGTCATACACTGAACTGAACTGTGTAATCTTTTCTCAACCGGTTGAATCATTGGTGATTTTATGAATGTCATTAAACCTACGCAAATCGGCAGCTCTGCTACACTGACAGTCTGCAGCTATTTAGTGCTCAGGTGCATCACGCGCTCATGCGTAACCAGATTTTAGCTGCAGTGATAATACACACGCACACACGCGCACGCAAACACACACACACACACAGACACACACGCAGCACGCAGCTTCGGAGAGTAAAGGCACTCGCTCTGGAACTCAGCTTTAAAGCAGTCAGCGTTTCCTGTTGCATTGCTATGCTTCAGTCATCGATGGTTGGTCAGTTCAATTGATGACTCGATGACTTAATGGCTTTCACAGCCCAGTCTCACCTCGGCGTTGTCAGATGCACACCTCCAACAAGGATAAAAAGAAGTTTGTCTATTTTCTGAATCAGCAACGCTGAGTAAATTTTACTCAACTTTGATGTTTACTCAATGGAGTCCGTTGCAAACTCTTGCAACAGCGCACTATGGCCAGTGGCGTAGCTTGCAATTTGGCGTCGTTGCAGTTCGTCCATTTAAACACATGAAAAAGATCGAAGTATTGGATGTTCGGAGAACACCTTTACGTTCGACCGTTTACATGGGTTTCAATGGACACATTGCATCATTGCCAAATTGCACGCTACGCCACCGACTATGGTCTGTCAAAAAGTGGCAAAAAAAAAAAAAATGAAAAAAATGTCCAATCAAAAATAATCATTTTCGACCCATTAAGCTTAATTTAAAACTTTCCAGAGGCATTCCAGCTTAACTGTCCCATCCCCAAAATTTTAAAACTTTTCTATTCGTCCCATATTTTTAAATTTTCAATTTTTTAGCAATCAAAAGAGTGGTAATTGAGTGACCTCTTTCTCGTCCATTCTCTAAAAAAAAAAAAACAAAAACAAAAACAAAAACTCGATGTTAGAGAATCAAAACCATGGATTTTAAATGTTGCGGGTGGGACAGACGACAGTTAAGCTGGAATGACCCCCTCCAGTATAATTTATCGGTTTAAATAAACTGTTAAAAGTGTTCTCTGACATTAAAATTGGTCTTGAAAGTTTATAAATGATGAATTAATGAGTTATTTTCTTTCTGATTTATTCCCATTTGTTTCGATTCTAGACCGTAGTGCAGAGTTATGGAGAGTCAATTCGTATGTAAAAACGCGTGAAAATCTAATGGAAAGCATTGAGAAGTCTCAAAATCCACTCAAAAACTCAATTTACGTTTAACAATATTAAAAAATGACTTTCGAGTGAGCGGGTCAAAATTGTTTGGGAGTCCCGTCTAATTGCAGCTCACTCTATGGTGAATCACTTTTCTCAGCATAGAAAGTTGTGATTAGATGGGAATCATCCATTGTGACCCGCTCATTCGAACACCATCTTTGAATTTTGCTCAACACATTTTTTTTTTTTTTTTAGTTTGTGAGTGAACGGGGCTCTTGCAAACTTTTGCTGTGAGCAAATTAATAGTCCAATTTGATGTCAAAATCAGCGAAAATCACACTAAAAAAGTATAAAATTCAGTAATAACCTCACAAAACTGCTATAATGGCAACCCTAGTAAAAATGTTCCATGAACTTTGTTCCAATTTTCCATGTGGACATGGAAATCGCTGTGATTTTCTTGTAAATTCACACGGAAATCAACCTAATTTACATGGAAATCAAGGCGATTTCCATGTCCACATGGAAAATTGGAACAGAGTTCATGGAAAATTTTTACCACGGAAGATCATAACGGCGATTCAACGCAGGTATCAATGGGAGATTCATGTCTATTATGTCACTTTCTATACAGAAACACAGAGATATGTCTCAATTTAGATAGGAATCTCCCATGATACCTGCGTCTCTCCGCCATTAAGCCTAAATCTGAGAGTGAACTTCGTGATTTTTTAGTGTACTCATCGTCATTTTTACAGGTTTTTATGCAAGGATCAACTCTTCAATCCCATATAGCAAAAGTTTGCAAGATCCCCATTTAGAGACTTAAATAGAGCTCGTTTCAGAAGTGTAGGCGGACCTAAATCATAATCTTTGGCGAATTTTCAAATTTAATTCCTTTAAAATAAAACCAAACTTGCTTCAGATTTTGTTCTTTTGCGTTTAAAGTGTTCCTCGTTGAAAAGTGAACACTCAATTTCATTTTCATTCATTTTCATCGGGTAATATCAGAAATAATGTTGACAAATTCCAAAGATTATCGGTCTAGGTCCGCCTACACTTCTGAAACTACCTCTACCTACCATTGCTTTCAACTTGGTTTTCACGCGATTTCACGTAGGCATCGACACTAAATAACGCTGTAGCAAAAGTTTGCAACATATCCATTATCTCTGGTTTAAAAATTACTGACAGTTTGAGTAAACTATTCCTGCATGTATTCAAGCCAGACAACATTGTTTCTTTGGTATAAGAATCAGTAGGTTATTGACTATGCGCGTGAAGTTCGAGTATACCTAAACCAAAACCAATCTTTCAGGGGCGGCTCGTGCCATTTGGCAACAATGTTTTTACTCCATTTGATTTCATAAAAAATAATCGATTCGATAATGAAGCGGCGCTTCACCAGCAATCGATTGTTTCACATAGATTCAAATGGAGGGAAAATATTGTTGCCAAATTGCACGAGCCGCCCCTGCAATCTTTATGACTCTTTTAACTTATTTTGTTTGCCATGAAATATTTTCAGCTCTTTCATTGATCAGAGGATATGAAGTGACATCCTCAACTTTCTGTAAGACTTTCCAGTCGCGGTGCGTGCAATCTGGCAACGTTGCATTAAGTGACATTTAAAGTCTTGAAACTTGTCGGAATATTGGGGTGTGCGAACAGTGATGCACTCCTTCGAACTAATCGATGTTTTTTATGTGTCTAAATGGAAGTAATGTAACACTGTCCAGCGGGCCTATCATTTACTTCATCGTTAAATCGATCGTTAAGACTGTGTATGAGTGATTCTATTGGTCGAATATTGTGAAACTTAGCCGTTGCTATGGTTACCATCGTTATAGTGTCCGTTTTTTAAAGATTACTCATGAATGGCCTTCATAAAACGAGACTCTTAACGATGGTTACCACAGCAACAGCCAAGTTTTACAATTTTCGACCAATAGCATCACTCGTAGACAGTTTTAACGATCGATTTATCGATAAAGTAAATGATCGGCCTGCAGATTGTACGCGCCCGGCGCCACCTCTGAGACACTCGTATTTTTGATTTTACCCCTAATTTTAATTTATTTTTACTTTTCAACGTATTGCTTTATCCCAGAAAAAAAAAGTTTAGGTATAACTACAACCATTGCAGCCTTTTAAAAGAGCTTATTCGAGGATCGAAAGTATTGCTCTACCGGAGTTTGCAGCTGAGCCGAATCATTACTTCGATCAGTGGTGAGGCGTGCGATTGAACAAAGTTCCATTTCCCCATTTAAACACATTAGAAAGGTCGAAATGCCTGGTCATCGCCGATGACTGAAGCGTTCGACTTTTTTTCGTGGTTTTAAATGGAGAGAATACATTGTTGCCAAATTTCACGCTTTGCAGCTGACTTCTGTAGAGTAACGTCCTTTTTTCTTGCTTATGCTCGACCAAATTAGTGCCTCGGTACAGCCGCAACTTGCTCCGTGGAAGAGCTGGGACTTTAACTTTGCGGGGCTAGTTGAAAAGGCTCCTACAGTTGTACCCAAAAATTATTTTTTTTCCGTGAAGGGGGTTTTGCAGGCAAGAGGTTACACACAAATTAATTAATTTTCTTATAAGCCCTAAAATAAGGCACCACTGTTTCGCTCATGGCATCGACTCTTGATAAATGTTCAGAAAGTATCGGACGACATTCCTGATCGAAGCGCTTATTCATTACGTTCCCTATAACAGAGACAAGCGGTGCGATGGTTTAGCGGTGCAGTTCATCGATTCTGAATCTGGAACAATATAATTGTATCGGATTGTAATTCGCAAAAGCGCAAAGCATCCAATAAAAAGATTCTACAGGTTGGGTTCCCTCATGAGAGTGGAATGTTTTACTTCCCGGAGAGAAAAAGGAGCTATATTTTAATAATCGATTGGTCTAATGCAATGGCGGCTCGTGCAATCTGGCAACCGTGCACTTTTGCCATTTAAACGTATGCAAAAAGATCGATACTAGGTGAGGCGCTGCGCCTCACCAAGTAATCGATTATTTTACACAGTTTTAAATGGAGTAAATCCATTGTTGCCACATTGCACGAGCCGCCGCTGGTCTAATGTCTACAGTACTTATCCTATGAACCTGAGCACTAATCCCACGAGTTTCAAGTGAAGACTAAAGCGGTGAAGTATACTTACAACAGCATTTAAAGAGTGAACTGACCTCTTATCAGGGGTGGCAAAAACTACAGTCATTACTTGTCCTAATAGGGCTCTTGCAAATTTTTGCAATGCAAGGGACTGAAGGGTTGATTCTTGCATAAAAACCTGTAAAAATGACGATGAATACACTAATAAATCACGAATGGCACTCACTGAGAGAATACTTTTTTTAATCCAAGGTGTATTTCGTTTGTGTTAAAGAAACTGCACAGTGAAATACTGACTATGGGGGAATTCTTTTACCCAAGGAAAATGTCTGCCGCTACAAGTAAAAGATCCCTTGTTGTGATGACAGCGCGATTCTCCTTCATGCAATCAGAACTTTACTTCGCGCAAGGAAAACTGTCACAAGAAAGTGCTTCCTTGTTTTTAAAGGAGTAATTTCTCTCAGTGCTCACAGAATCGGGCTTAATGGTTGAGAGACGAAAGTTTCATATGGGAAATTTCCTTTCCAATTTGAGACATATTTCTGTGTCCCCGTAGAAAAAGTGAAAAATTAGACAGGAATCTCCCATGATACCTGCGTTGAACCGCCATTACAATCTTGCCGTTGTAGCAGTTTTATGAGTTTTTTACAGAATTTAAAATTTATTAGCGTAAATATCGTGATTTTTGCTGATCTTAGCATCAGATTGGATTGTTTATTTGCTTATAGCAAAAGTTTGCCAGAGCCCAATGGGGCAGTTGCAAGGGTCTGAAATGTTGTGTTTTTTATAAAGAAAATGAAAGTACCTACTTGATGAGCTGAGAACAAAAATGCCTTTGGTATCTAATTAAGTCCCATATTGTTCCCCAGATGAGATTTTGGCCAAAAATACATTGTTTTAAATGCGAATTCCACGTAGTGACGTCACTATACTCACACGATTTTTAACAACTTTACACCTGTGTATCTCCAAAACCGAGACACTTAGAAAAAAACCAAAGGCACCATTGTTCTCAGCTCACCAAGTACTATCATTCTCTTTATAAAAAGCACACAAGTTCATACCCTTGCAACGGGCTCTTGATGCGTTTTGCAGGCATCGTTATACTTACAATATTATATACAACAAAAGAAAAATACAACATCAAGATAATGACAATAAGACCATAGTGTATTGCCACTATTCACATTACTGTGGAGTCAGTGGTCTGTGGTCATTGTAATAATCACATGACTTTCCTTGAGTTGAAGCCTTCAACTCAAGGCAATGTTGGAAGTGAAGCTTTTCGTAAAGAAACCCTTAAAAAATAAAGAAACATTAAAAAATATTAACGAAACTTTAAGAATTATTAACGTCTTTTTTATCAGGGTAATAATTTACTTATTTTACTCGATATGCCTTTAAAAGAAGGTACTTTATAATTTATTATTCCTAAGAGTTACCGGGAGGGGGGCCCCCTGCGACCTAAATCCGGCCCTGGCTTGGAGGAGGTTTGACACCACCGGAGTCAAAAGTTACGGGTTCTTCGAACGGATTGGGTGACGAATGTCAAGTGTAAAGCATGAGCGGATACAGAAAATCGTCTTTCTCTCTCTAGTTTCATTTGAACTTATGTGATAGAAAAGGACAGCAGAGGGGGCCATCACGTGGCTTCGGCCCCCTCTTCTGTCCTTTTCTAACGCACGTTTTCAAATGGGAGGAGAGAGAGAAAGACAATTCCCTGTATCCGCCCATGGTGTAAAGTGAATGCAGAGTTGACTGCCAGGCTTTGACTGAATTTACTCTCAGAAGCAAAAGGGCACTTAACGACCATCGGCTACATCGACCGCGTCGTTCAATGACTTGACATCACTCGCCGCAGAGCCCTCCCCCCTCCCCCCTCCCCCCGGTGTACCCTGTAATGTCCAGCATCCCGGTGGCTGATATCCTGATGAAAAAGGCTGCATTTATATGTACAATTTGTGACTGAGTAAGAGAGGACATACATACGTGTGTACAAAACACGAACGAGAAGAAAATAACACAGGTAATTGATGAGAGTGACTCCTCATAAATTGATTATGCATACATGCATCAAACGTGCTCACAAATAACTGGCGCACGCAGGCGTAAGTACACGGCCTCTCAAAACTATGCAAAATTTATTCAAAAAGATATTATTTATTATTCGGAAATCTAAATAATAACATAGATGTGATTAATCAATATTGGTTTAATACTTACTACATATATTATTAATAGGAAGAATGATTCACTCCTTGTTTGTCCCCCCCTCCCCAGGGTTGCCCACGTAATAGAAATCATACGAGCAACTCGTATACTACGAAATTGGGGGGAGGGGTGAAGGTTTTTTTTTTCCTTTTTGAGAAAATCAGTATTTTCGCTCACCGATGAACGTTCTGTAATCACTAGCTTCACAAATACTCAGTTTCTATCTCCTTTTCCACCATCTATACTCCCCCCCTAAATCCTCCTTCCCTTTGTAAAATCCCCCCCCCAAGTTCATCTTTTCAATCCACATCCCCCCAAAACTTTTTTCCTCAACCCGATCTATACCTCCCCCCCAATCCATTTCTCATATCAAACTTACACCCCCCCAAATCCTCTTCCTCCCTCTATCAACCCCCCTCCCCCACCCAACTTTCCTTCCGGAAATGTGTAACCCCCTCCCCCCCTTGTAGACTTAAAAAGCCCCAAAAACGAATTCTGAAAGGTCAAATTTTCAACAAATTTCCATGGGTGCACAATTAGAAATTGATTGTTTCATTCAATCATCTTTGGAGACTCCAAAGTGGTTTTCTAAAAAGTCAAAATCCCAAAACTTTTCCGGGTTCGGTCCCACGAACCCCCCTTCTCTGTCAGGGTACCCCATGCTCCTAATAACCCACTCTCACTTAAATATCCTCCTGAACGTATTGTAGAGGGTCAATTTTTCAAAAAAATTCGGGGGAGGACCCCCGAACCCCCCGTTCTCCTGGGGGGGGGGAGGATTCATCTCGAACCTTCCGGTGGGGGGGGGGTGTCAATCCTCGTGATTAGGGGGTAGCTCGTACGGTACCTGGGGGGGGGGGTCGGGCACCCCTGCCCCTCCCAAATAATTTTAAAGTCATTTGACAATGGAGCTGTTGCAAACTTTTGCTGCAGGCTTAATTGATAATGGGGTAAAACCCTGTGAAGATGACGATAAGCGCACTAAAAAAATCACGAAATCCAAAGAAAAATTTCAAACGCGAGACTATAATGGCGGTGATTACCGCCTAGGTCTTATGCAAATTGTATGCTTCTTCTTCTTCTCGTGTGGTGTCGCGAGTACACCTTGCGAGGATGGAACTTATTGAGGTAGGGAAACCCAATGTAAAAGGAGGTAATCACCTCCATTATAGTTTCGCGATTGAAAGCATTTTATGAGTTTGGGAGTGGATTTCGTGATTTTTTTTAGTGAGCTTATTATCGTTTTTACAGGGTTTCAACTATTGATAAGCCTGTAGCAAAAGTTTGCAACAGATCCATTTCAGCATGTTTCTTAACTTTTGGGAGGCGTGTACTTGCAAAGTAACTTTATAGCATAGGTTAGACTATGTTTTAATCGACGGCTACTGATTCTGAGCTTATGACTGTGAATAAAACTGTGATCTATAATACAGCTATAAGCTATACATCGGATCGTCGCCGAGGCCCGAGTCATTACTAATGACTCAATCACAGATTAATTCCAACGCTGCCGAATCTATTTGGCATTTTCTTTTCAGATTGGGTAACATCGATGAATATAAATAACCTTTCAACTGAATTATTTTTATCAATTGACTGCTGCTGATTGTAAGCGCAGCTGATAGAGAGAGAGAGAGAGAGAGAGAGAGAGAGAGAGAGAGAGAGAGAGAGAGAGAGAGAGAGAGAGAGAGAGAGAGAGAGAGAGAGAGAGAGAGAGAGAGAGAGAGAGAGAGAGAGAGAGAGAGAGAGAGAGAGAGAGAGAGAGAGAGAGAGAGAGAGATAGATAGAGAGAGAGAGAGAGAGAGAGCTCTAAGATCGTCGGACAATAGAAGATCGTGTAAAATTCTCTGCACATACATCGTCACAGAAACAAAAAATTATTGATCAACATTCATCGAATCGTTTTACCAACATTATAACAGTTAAATGGGGCAGTTGCAAGGGTCTGAAATTTCGAGGTTTTTATAAAGAAAATTATACTACTTGATGTGCTGAGAACAATGGTGCTTTTGGTTTTTTCCCCAAGTTTCTCGGTTTTGGAGATACACACGTGTAGAGTTGTAAAAAATCGAGTGCGTAGTGACGTCACTACGCAGAATTCCCATTTAAAACAATGTATTTTGGGTCAAAATCTCATCTCCGGAACAATGGGACTTAATTAGAAACCAAAGGCATCTTTGTTCTCAGCTCATCTAGTACTTTCATTTTCTTCATAAAAAACACAACATTTGAGACCCTTGCAACTGCCCCAATGTAAAAATAACTACGTAGTTAAGAAGTGAAAATGTTCTTTTTAACAGGTATGATTTGGTCGTGTTTTAGAGATTTGAACGCGTGGGTAGAAACCAGTGGCGTAGCGTGCGAACTGCAACGTTGCAGTTCGTCCATTTAAACCCACGAAAAAGATCGAACTATTGGGTGTTTGGTGGACACCTTTGCATTCGATTTTTTACATGGGTTTAAACGGACACAGTGCAATGTTGCCAAATTGCACGCTACGCCAATGGTAGATACAGAGGCACAGACTCAAATACGGATTCCCTAATCTGGCAAACTGTTTAGATTCTTCCCATTTGAATTTATGTGAAACAATAATTGATAATTAAAAAGGCTACGGCTCCCTCAAGAATCGATTGTTTCTCATACGTTATAATGGAAAGAATGCGTGGTTGTCAAATTTCTGGCTCCGTCCGTGCAGTGACTAGACCCTCAGAGCAAACAAGTAAGAGAGAAGTGAAACAACCGTACTCAATAAATTTATATCAATGAAATTATTCAATGGGTCTGTTGCAAACTTTTGCTACAGCGCTATAGGGTGTTCAATCTGATGTAAAATCGTGTGAAAAGTCTATTGGTGGCATCAGAAAGTCATAAAATGCAGTATGAAACTCACGAGAGACGTTTAATGAAATCCTAGATGGCGGTAAAATATCGAGCAACCTGTATGCTTGCACCACGAACATTCAAGGACAGCCAACCTCACAATATCGATCACCCCCAATCAAAACGTAAATAAACACATAACCTCTGAAGCTGTGAGGTTGTCAACGTTGACAATCCTTGGATGTTAAAGGTGCATGCATACAGATTGCTCAATATTTTACCGCCATCTTGGATTTCATTCAACGTCTCTTGTGAGTTTATTATCGCATTGCATGACTTTCTGATGCCACCAATGGACTTTTCGGACGATTTTACTTACGATGAAACACTCTTTATCGTTGTAGCAAAAGTTTGCAACAGACCCATTATGCGAAGCAAATTACTTAATCGATCTGTGAAACCTCTACCATGGGAAGGTATACATTTTTCACCATAGCGAATCGGATCTTTTAATTGAGGTTTATGCTACCCCATACTTGAATTACACCTGCGCGGCGGATAGCACCAGTGGTCAGTAATGGCAGCTGTCAATGATCAAATGAGGCGTAAAAAACTGATAAAATTAAAACAAAATCGATAAAAGTAAAAGCTGAGTTTGCCTTGAGCTCATAGCGATGTTAATTTTTAAACAAAGGATACATGCGAAAATAAAGTTCTTAGAGATGAAAAATATCAGTTAAATAAATCGATCCAAATAAATATTATCTATTATCGATATAATCGATAAAAGTAAAAGTTGAGTTTGCCTTGAGCTCATAGCGATGTTAATTTTTAAACAAAGGATACATGCGAAAATAAAGTTATTAGAGATGAAAAATATCAGTTAAATAAATCGATCCAAATAAATATTATCTATTATCAGTAATGTTCCGTCCAGCAACATGCATAAAGCTCAACTGAGCACTGTAAGCCAATCAGAACCTCCCATTTTATGAACACGACCGATCCGAATAACGGAGCCACGATTGGACAGTCCATTTGCACCCACTCTCGCTCTGATTGGCCAAGTTTCCCGCCCGATTCTGGCGGGCGATTCAAACTTCGCGACGTACTCCCGCGGTAACCATTTCCCGCGCTTTTCGTAACTTCTCGCGCAACACTATTTTCTCATTGGCTCAAACATCCAGCAAGTTCTAATACTTATACAGCGTCCACATTAACTCAATCAGTCATATGCCAAGCAGTCTCTCCAGGACACGGACCTCCCTCACATTTCGGATCTGCTGCTCAATCTCTAGACTCAACTTTAATTCCAGCCTCTTCAAGGATTTCTCTCTCTCTCTCTCTCTCTCTCTCTCTCTCTCTCTCTCTCTCTCTCTCTCTCTCTCTCTCTCTCTCTCTCTCTCTCTCTCTCTCTCTCTCTCTCTCTCTCTCTCTCTCTCTCTCTCTTGGACTCAGTTATCTGGACCCTGGGTATTTTCACTGCTTAATGGATCAAGTGCTCCTGTAGCGCAGCAGTCCGCAATTCTCATGGTCAAGCCCCATCAGAACCTTGGTTCATCTCAACAATAAAACAGTCTTTCTTAAGACTATTGGCAACTAGCTATTGCCTACTTCTCTTTTTTCCAGCTCATCTTTAAACATCTAAAACATTCTTTTTTAAGACTTTCTGCAACTAGCAATTGCCCATTTCTCTTCTTTCAGCTCATCTCTAATAATTTCTCTTCAAGATTAAAACAGCCTTTCTCAAGGCTATTGAGAGCAGTCTCTTCCCTCGTGTTCCATAACACTTTAGAGCTCGCCTCTCCGTAAGTATAACGCGATTGTAAGTGAATTGCACAGTCGTGTCCCTCTTTAAACAATAATTTTATTTATTACTTTTTTTATTCTTTTCCCCAGCTTTTTTTATACATGCACGGTTTACCCGTATGACTTTTATTCTCTCACGGTAAATATCCATCCATTAATAAACCCGCGTGTTTAATTCATTTTCAAAATTTTGCACTGTACGATAAATGCACAGTAAGACTCACATCTGTCAATAAAAACTATTCAAATCGATTAAATAAAATAGCACAAAATTCAGCATTTACAACGTTGCAATTTTTTGCTACTTTATTCTGTCATCATCTCAAACCCGGCTAGTTAATTTCCTTCTGAAATTAAAACAATAAAGTTTAAAAAAAAGGAAATATTACACTAGATGCCCATGCCTAGTACGCTCTCAATTTAATTCAAGTCAAATCACGCTCAAGGTCACAGCGTCACTGTGACTCCGTATTCAGCACGAATCAAGTATATTGACCCTCAATAACGGTGGAGCCTTTGCAACGGACCCAGTAGCGTACACAGGAATTAGTCTTACTCTCTCTTTCCCCATTTGAACACATGAGAAAGAAAAGGACGGAAACAGGGGCTCGAACGTGTGTTCAGCCCCTATCTCTTTCCTTTTCTAGCACATACATTCAAACGGGAAAAGAGCGAGAGAGACTAATTCCTGCGTACGCCATTGAACGGACCCACTATCGGCGTCCTTAAAAAGTCCTGTTACAAAGGAAATTACCAATAAAGTTGCGATTAACAGCAGCGCCATTTGGGGGGCAATGAGGGGCAATACCCTCCCCTCCTCTCATGTGGTTTGGCATATCCTGAAATTTTGGCTCACAAAAAAAATTCAAGAAGGGGGGAAAAAACAAAAAAAAAGTCATCAGATTTTTGCCCCCTCCCCCCCCCCCCCCCCCCCCCCCCCCCGACAAAACTTATAATGACGCCACTGACAATAGACTATTTTAGTAGGGCAATATATCGTATCGATTATTACCGTCCGAGGACCTCTGGTTCCAAACAAACTCTGATTCAATGCATTTTCCCCATAAGCGTCCTTTTGAACGGAACTTTAGGCTATTAAATCGAACATTTAATGCGACCTTCTTGCGATTATGAATTCTACGTCCTCGAAAATGCTTAGTTATGCCTCGTTCCAAAACTAAAGCTGCCGAAATCAACAAGATATTGCAGATTAGACGATGCATTTTGAGATTGGAATGGGTCTGTTGCATACTTTTGCTACAACAAAATAGAACCTTGATTCTTGTGTAAAATTCAGCGAAAATAACGATGCGCACATTAAAAACGTTCAAAATCCACTCATTAACTCTGGAAACCACTTCAATTTCAAACAGCCCGCGCTACACTAGACACTATTTGGACCGGCATACTACTGCATAGACGGAACCACCGTGCATAAAGTAAACAACATGATAACTACAAAATGATGGAATTCCGTTCTAAATACATGAACTTTTGGCTGCATTTGCGGTCTGGTCTTTTCGGTTTATCAAAGATTACAAAATAATATAAGAAATGTACGCATCTAAACGAAACATTCCAATGTTTGTAAGTTCTGTTCATGTTTACATAAACGAGATGGTTCCATCTATGTAGTTATAAGTCGGTGATATAGTGTCTAGTGTAGCGCGGGTTGTTTGAAATGGAAGGTATTTTCTGAGTTAATGAGTGGATTTTGAAAGTTTTTAATGTGCGTATCGTTATTTTCGCCGAATTTTACGTTAGAAACAATGTGTTATATTGAAGTAGCAAAAGTACGCAACAGACCCATTGCCCAAATGTTATTGTTGTCATGGAATTGGCAGAATTTTGGGCAATTCTAAGCTACAAATGCAACGTTTAATCTATATGTAATATCCAAAAGATTTCGGCAGTTTTAGTCGTGGAACCGGGCATACATAATTAAGCATTTTTGAGGACGTAGAATTTATAATTGCAAAAAGGTCGCATTAATTTCTTGATTCAGCAGTTAAAATTTCCGTTCAAAAATTCGTTTATGAGGAAATTACATTGAACCAGCAGAGTTTGTTCGGAACCAGAGGCCCTCGGACGGCAATCGATACGATATATCGCTCTACTATAAAACAGTCTTTTAACAAAAAGAAAATTAAACTTAAAACGAAACACAACTACGACAAACTATTTCCCTGGAATGTTATTTTCTATTTAAAGGGAGTAGAATTTAAAATTCACTAAACTATTTAAAACTTTATACACTATTCTAATGACAAGCCCTTGAAATGGAATTTCGCGATTAGAGAAAAATGCACGGAGGAAGCAAGGAGTAAAGGTATTGCGGTATCCGCAAAGTCTGTATCCGCGAAAATATGACTTTTTTACAGACGGACGAGGTGAACCAGCGACACCAGAGCGTGGCGATGGCGCGAATAAGAAAGAAGTGCAAAATGTAGCAATGAAGCCGGCTCGCTGATGGCTCGGCCACGGCCGGTGCGGCGCGCGGCGCTTCAAAAATATTGATGCCTCCAATATCCATCGATTACCATAAATGCCACTCAAAAAAGATGAAGTGCGGTGAGTTATCGAATTTCAATGCCTCTGCAACAATAAAAATTAAGAGAACTGGAAAATATTACCTACTTTGGAGGCGCGTCAGCGGTGGCATCACCTGTCATGGCCGCACACTGGATTACAAAACAAGGATATTTCCGGACATAAAAATGTGTAGGTTATTTCAAAGATTACTTATACATACAGATACGGCATAAGCCCGAATTTTGTTAGCCCTTCACTGCATGGGATTTTTTTTTTTTTTTTTTCAATTAAAACTGGATTTTTCGATTCATTAAGTGGTCACATATATGGGGAAAAATAGCAAAAAAAATAATTAGACAGTTTTTCGGTGAAAATTCTCATTTTTCCATTTTTGTCTTGTTTTTTACAAGTGCTATAACACCATAAGAAATGGCGAGGGGAAAAAAAAACAATTTTTTTTTTCAAAATTTTCAAAAAAATAAGAATTTTTTCCTTTAATTGGATTTTCCAAAGAGCAAATGCCAGAAGCTTAGTAAAAATAATGAAATTGGGGTTGAATTGGATACGGGGACAAATTTTCCCCCAACCATGATTTCTTTTATTAAATGCATTATAATGAGTGCTGGTGGTCTTTTGAAAAATGTTTGCGCCCCTTTTTATGTTTTCTTATGATGTGACACTGGTGATACAATTTGGAATAAGTCAAAATATACATTACAATGTCTGATATAGGGCTTTTTACATCATGTATCACCAGTGATACACTATGCAGTGTAGGGTTAAGTTGACTCCGGCCGTGATACAACCGGGCATACAGAGGGGATCATAAAGATTACAGAAAAAAGATTACATTTTCCATGTTTGTCTATTACAAAACTGTTCCATATTCCACGTTCCACTGTTCACGTTCCGTGTTTGTTCTAGTTCCGCAAACAAACACAGGAAATGTGGGAAACGTAATCTTTTCGAACCAGAATTCTGTAATCTTTATGATCCCCTCTGTATGCCCGGTTGTATCACGGCCGCGCGGCGTTTTATCCATTATTTTTCACTCAACACGGGTGAAATGGCTAATTCCATATCTGTATGTATAAGTGGTTATTTTATGGGAGCTATGCATTTATTTAGTGACGTAATAAGGAAGGGGTGTTCCGCCCCCTCCTAATTTGACAGTTATTGTTAGCAAAATTATTAGTGGCACTCGGGGTGACGCACTATTGTGTCACCACCAGTCACCCCCCCCTAAAATTCAGACAAATTATTTTTTTGAAGCCGATTTTTTGTCATTTTTGAGAATCAAATAAAATACAGGGTGTTCCTAGATATTAACACGCATAACTGGAGGAGGTGATTTTTCAAAGAAAAATAATACTTTTTTTTCCATTAAGTTTTAAAAAATGTATGGTTTTTTTTTGGAAAAGCGACCACCATAATGAACCAAATGTCATGATTATTGGTATCTCGAGGTAATTTTACGTGTAAAGTCCATTTATGACCTCGATCAAATCAAAAATTAAGTCTGACTGTACTTTTCAGGCAATCTTGTACGTTTAACGGCACAAGTTTTATTTGATGGATTAAAAATTTAAAAAAATAATTACTGTAATCAGGTGGAAAAAACTCTTACAAAGCTTTTTGGTATCTACACATCTACACATTTTTCAATACGACGCGTTCTAAGCGAGGTAATTGCTGCGCAACGTGGAAAAGTCAGCGCTTTTACGATGGTGAGCGGCAGTAAGTATGCAATCCGCCACACCACTGCTTCTTGGAGCCGCCCGCCAAGGTAAAAGCACAGAATAATACAACCAGAACGGAAACTCCGTCGGATTTTGAAGCAAAGTCATTTCGCGTCCGCCATGTTGGGATATGGGATGTTTACATCTGGCTTCGCGCGCGAAAAAAGAATATAGGGCATGATCCGCCAAATCATTCTAAAATGCGAGAAGAATAAAAATGAGGCCGGAAACTTAAGATTTCTTTCCAGAACTTACAGAAATAAATGAGTTTCAACGCAATTCACACTCGTCCGCCATGTTGGGACATATGACCGCAGCGTTGCCTATTGGTGCCGTTAAATTCCAAACTTGCTTCCATTGGCTCTTATGGGAATTTCCGTTCTGATTGTATTATTCTGTGGTAAAAGCGCTGACTTTTCAACGTTGCGCAGGAATTACCTCGCTTAGAACGCGTTGTATCGGAAAATTTGAACATACCAAGAATCTTTGTAACAATTTTTTCCATGTGATTACAGTATTTTTTTTTTTAACTCTTAAACCATCACATAAAACTTGTAACGTTAAACGTACAAGATTGCCTGAAAAGTACAGTCCGACTTACTTTTTGATTTTCTCGAGGTCATCAATGGATTTTAAACGGAAAATTACCTCGAGATACCAATTTTCATGACATTTGGTTCATAATGGTGGTCGCTTTTCAAAAAAAAACCATACATTTCTTAAAACTTTGTGGGGCTGCAGCTCAAAAGGGGGGGATTTTCGGACCCATGTTTGTCGGGTGAAAAAATCCTTATTTTTCTTTGAAAAATCACCACCTACATTTATGCTTGTTAATTCAGAAACACCCTGTGGATTATGAAAAATTCAAAAAACGAAAATCTACATCAATTTTTCAAACTATTCAAACGAGTCTACTGAGTTTCATAAATGATCTTACTTCAGGGTGACACTTTCTGCTCAAAGTGGCACTCTCCTGCTTCAGGATGACTCTCTTCGTACGAGTGGCAACTGTCCGGCTCCAGGGTGACACCATTCAGCCAGGTTGATATTTTAATCATACAGCCTTCCAATCTCATTTTTCTCATGTCTTCTAACATTCTTTCAGTATCTCTCTATTTTCCCAATCTATTTCTAATTTTCTTTCTCTTTCTGCTTCCTCTTCTTCCTCTCCTTCTTTCTTTTCTCGTCTTTCTTCTCTCTTTCTCCAGTCTTTTTTCCCTTTTTCTCTATTTTCTTCACAATGGGTCTGTTGCATACTTTTGTTACAACAAAATAGAACCTGGATTCTTATGTGAAATTCGGCGAAAATAACGATGCGCACATTAAAAAGTTCAAAATCCACTCATTAGCTCAGGGAATCACTTCAATTTCAAACAGCCCGCGCTACACTAGACACTATTTGCACCGGTATATTACTGCATAGACGGAACCACCGTGCATAAGTAAACAACATCGTAACTACAAAATAATGGAATTTCTTTTTAATACGTGAAATATAAGCTGCATTTGCTGTCTGGTCTTTTCGGTTTATCAAAGATTACAAAAATAATATAAGAAATGTGCGCATCTAAACGCAACATTCCAATGTTTGTAAGTTCTGTTCATGTTTACAAAAACGAGATGGTTCCATCTATGTAGTTATAAGTCGGTGATATAGTGTCTAGTGTAGCGCGGGTTGTTTGAAATGGAAGGTTTTTTCTGAGTTAATGAGTGGATTTTGAAAGTTTTTAATGTGCGCATCGTTATTCCCGCCGAATTTTACGTTGGAAACAATGAGATATATTGATGTAGCAAAAGTACGCAACAGACCCATTTATGGCGTATTTACTGCGATTGTTACACCTATAAAGATTTATTATTATCGGAGTTGTGTCCGTGAAAGTTCAAGTTTCGACCTACTGTGTGGCGTCAGCGCCGTTCAGCGTCACCTGCTCTTAATGATGTATTGGACAGCAACGTCTATCGCGCGCGCCGGATCAGCATCTTCGCTTCGTTCAGCAATCAGCATCTTCATCATTCGGCGCGTCAAATCACGAGTTATTATAATTAAATACTTGATATTTTGTTTTCGTTACAAAAGTTGTATGTCTCGGTCACATCATTGAATTTTTGGGTCTCTTCAAAGAGGGGGGAGGAGGAGAGAGGCATGGGGCGGAGGCCGCGATTTGCCATATAAATATACTCGAATCCCACTAGGTCGTCATCATTGTAACTAACTAAACGCACATCATCACCATGGCAAAAGTGAGTGTTTTATTCTCTACTTACCGTTTTTTTTTGTTTTTTTTTTTTTTTTTTTTCATTTATCAGTATTGTTCGCCCGGCTTTATAAATTCAACAAAAAGTGGATCGCTGTGTTATTTTGTTGTTGTGGTTTTTTAATCGAAGTTCGATATATTTGTTGCAGACAACTATTGTTAGATCTCTTTTTTTTTCGATTGATTTGTTTACTTTTTTGATTCGTTTGTTTATTTATATTATAGTGAAGATACTCGTCCTCATGGAAAAAAGAGATTGGTAGACTTTACCATCTGAATAGCTGATTTTGGCGACTGCTTGAAAGTATGGTAAATGTCACCATAATATGGTAAATACAATGGACATTGTGGTCTTTAAGTAAACCTGTTGGAATGTTTTACCTTAATTCCGTGAACTTACCATAATTTCCTGCAAACTCCAGAAGCAGCTACACCGAGCAAAAAATGTAGGTACTTTAACAGTCTATTTGTTAAAAATGGTGATTACAAACACATTTGTTTTAACTAACCATTTTGTAGAGTTTACGATCCGATTTATTAAATCAACAATCTAAAAAGGTAAATAAACAATCCTAAAAGGTAAATCAGCAATCCAATTTGTTAAATCATCAATCCAGATTGTTGATGTAACATATTAGATTGTTGAGTTACCTTTTTGGATTGTTGATCTTTGGATTGTTGTTTTACCTTTTTCGATCGTTGATTTAACAAATCGGATCGTAAAATCTACAAAATGGTTAGTTAAATCAACAAATACATTTGTACTCACTATTCTTAACAAATAGACTGTTAAAGCACCTTAATTTTTTTCTCTGTGTATATATAGATGGTAAATTCTACCAGTCTTTTATTTCCGTGCTTTCTTTCGTCTTATGAGATGCAGATCGATGTTTTCATCTTAAAAACAAACCGATTTAATTTGACCAGCATTTGAACTCAGATATCTTATGATTTTACAGTTTTCGTTGGTCGTAGGTCCAATAAAATCAGATTCTAATTTCACCGATGCTATCGGATCCCATACTTTATAGGTCATCCTACACAGAAGCGTCGCGTGCAGTCTGGCAACGCTGAATTTTTATGAAACATATGAAATTCATTCAACCATGCGTCCATTTAAACGCATGAAAAAGGTCGAATTTTTGGAAAAGTGTAATGTTCGCTCCCTCAAATCGATATTTTGCAGGGGTTTAAATGAACGTATGCCTATAAAAAAGCGGCACCGGAGCAGTGGCGGCTCGTGCCATCTGGCAACAATGTCTTCGCTCCATTTGAATCTATGTTTAACAATCGATTGCTGGTGAAGCGCTGCTTCACTTTCGAATCGATTGTTTTACATACAATCAAATGGAGGGATGACATTGTTGCCATATTGCACGAACCGCCACTGCACCGGAGGACATCGGTGAATCTGTAAAATCTACATTTTATTGGACTTAACAGACGGTAGAAACTTGTAAAAATCATCAGATAAGTTTGATTTCAAACGTCATTTTAACCGATCAGAAGTACAAGTCTTGTTATTAACTTAAAGAAAAAGAAAAAAAAATCGACATCCCACCAGATGACTGAGTATAGGACGACTAATCTGTTTTATTTTGCTCACCGTGCGTTACAGTCATTCGTGATGTAAAAATAAGGTAACGCATAATGACCGGTATAAGCGGTCCATTATCCCAGCAATTTTCCATTAATTTTGCAAAAATTGAGACAATCATTGAATTTAACAACAATAAATTCATAATGGGGCAATTGCAAAGGTCTGAAATTTCGTGTATTTTATAAAGAAAATGATAGTACCTACTTGATGAACTGAGAACAATCGTGCCTTAGGTTTTTTCCTAAGTGTTCTAGTTTTGGAGATACACACGTGTAAAGTTGTAAAAACTCGTGTGCGTAGTGACGTCACTACGCGGAATTCCCATTTAAAACAATGTATTTTTGGGCAAAAATCCCATCTCCGGAACAATATGAATTAATTAGAAACCAAACGCATCTTTGTTCTCAGCACATCAAGTACTTTCATTTTCTTCATAAAAAATACAACATTTTAGACCCTTGCAACTGCCCCGTTGGTCACTTAAAATTTAAGCTCCGAAAGATGCGAAAATAATGTAAAGTGTAGCGTGGATTTTTAAAAATGGAAGTGATTTTTCAAGCTAATGAGTATATTTTTGAAGTTTTTAAAGTGTGCGTCGTCATTTTCTCGGAATTTTACATTAGAATGAAAATGCCATTTTACTGAAGCAAAAGGACGCAACAGTCCAGAGCAGCCTTTTTGCGAATCTTAAGTAGACTTTTTTATTCCACCCGCCAATTCTATCGGAGAAGGATAGATTAACCCTCTATAGCATGAATTAATTTTTTTTCCGATTTCGGGATTTTTTTTTTTCGTGTCAACATTACTGGATCATAATTCTTTTCTTTTTTTCCCCTCCACATCGGCCATTTGTTATATCTATAGGTGACAACATGCATAATGAATAGCACCGCATTTCTTGATTTTTTAGAAATAAAATACCCCTTGTTACCTATAGGTAACGCCATGCCATAGAGGGTTAAACCGTCTAGTTCGGCAGTATATGACCATAGCCCACGAAAACACGTTGATCTGTAATCTTTTTTCAACCTATGGAATCATCATCGGTTAAGGTGATTTTTCAGCGTGTAGTGCCGATTTTCTGGCACCAGAGCGCTACCGTTCGATTAATGTCAAATTACCGATCGAAAGTAATTTAGCTATATTTAAGAAAACGGAAGGTCAATTACTATAGATGATTATCTGAGGAACGTTTCTGCAAAATATCTCATCAATAACTTCAAAATTATAAGGCTGAAAGTACCAAAAAATGAAATGTCCCATTTCGATATTTCATTTTTTGATACTTTCAGACTTATTTTTGAAGTTATTGACGAGATATTTTGCAGAGACGTTCTTCAGATGATTATCCAGTATAATTGACCTTCCGTTTTCTTAAACATAAATTACTTTCGACCTGTAATTTGACATAGATCGAATGGCAGCGCTCTGTTGGCAGAAATCGGCAGTGGACGCTGAAGAGAATCACCAAAAATTCCTTTTGAGAGCCGCGAAACGGCAGCCCTGCAAACCAGTGGCAGGGTCGGGGAAATGGAACAATGTCTGCCCTCCATTTGAATTGTATTTTGTAAAACAATCGAAAATTTGAAAAGTGAAAACAGCCCCCCCTTCGCCCAAGCAATCCGAAAAATTTTTTTACATAGATTCCCAAAAAGGGAGAAAAGAAAAATTGTTGTGTAGATGGCACGACCGCTTACTTCCTCAACCAAAACCCAGCAACTGAGTTTCCCCTTGCCCCAACCCTTTGAAGCTCCTATTTGGAACTCAAGCTTGAAAGGCTTTTAGTCCCCTCTGTAGTCACTGGCGCAACCAGGATATCTTCCATCTCTCTCATTTACCCCTTTGAATGTATAAGTAGGAAAAGGACAGAAAGAGGGGGTTTTATCCCGTTGTCCATCCTTGTCTAACATACGTTTTTTAATGGAGAAAAGAGAGAGAGATGAAGAAATAACTCTCGGTGCGCTACTGCTGCGAGTCAATGCCTCGCAATATCTGTCTTTAAATCCCTCGCACACATCAATTCAGCGCCCCGCGCGGCCATTCTGCGATTTGATTAAACTATATCATGTACTTTGAGCCGCGCGTATTATACAATCGGGTATCAGGAAACAATCATTTGTAAATTCTTGCATCCATTACTGACTTGTGCGTTGCAAAGAAATTTGACCCAGTTTCTATGACTGGTAACCACAAGAAAGTCACCGGGCCGGGCCGGAGTGCGGGGTGCGGGGTTCTCCTTGTCATTCTCACTCTCGACAACAATGCATTTCGTCGAGAGCTTGAATGTCTATGATTGTAGTGTGCGTGCGCCGTATGCGCTGTAAACGATCGATTATACTTTTTATCCCATTTGAACCTATGCAAAGCATCGATTATAAGGAGGTTCAATGGAGCTCCCAGAGGAATCGATTCTTTTCCATAGGATTATATGGAGGCGAGATTTCGGTGCATCGTAAGTCGTGAGCAACCGATGCTACTGTATCGACCATATTAGTTAATGAGTCTGTTGCGTACTTTTGCTACATCAATATAACTCATTCATTCTAACGTGAAATTCGGCGAAAATAAGGATGCGCACATTAAAAACATTCAAAATCCACTCATTAACTCAAGGTATATGGAAGAACAGGTATGGACAGAAGGCGGAGCCTATCTCTGTAGGTGACAGCTACGTCACAGATGTTCTAGACGGTCGCGATAAAATTCGCCTACCGTTCCAATCTATCTCACTCACTCTCCCGTGATCCCCATCTCTCGCTACTGTAGTGGGTGACGGCTACGTCATCGCCAAAGCAAGCGTGTCGTCATCATTTGGCGGGAAAACTCGAAAGCCCCTTAAACCCCGCCTCCTGTCCATACCTGTTCTTCCATATACCTTGTCATTAACTCAGGAAATACCTTCCATTTAGAACAACCCGCGCTACACTAGACACTATATCACCGACTTATAACTACATAGATGGAACCATCTCGTTTATGTAAACATGAACAGAACTTACAAACATTGGAATGTTTTGTTTAGATGCGTACAGTTTTTATATTATTTTGTAATCTTTGATAAACCGAAAAGACCAGACACCAAATGCAGCCAATAGTTCATGTATTTAGAAGGGAATTCCATCATTTTGTAGTTACGATGTTTTTTACTTATGCACGGTGGTTCCGTCTATGTAGTAGTAAACCGGTGCAAATAGTGTCTAGTGTAGCGCGGGCTGTTTGAAATTGAGGTGATTTCCTGAGTTAATGAGTGGATTTTGAACGTTTTTAATGTGCGCATCGTTATTTTCGCCGAATTTTACATAAGAATCAAGGTTCTATGTTGTTGTAGCAAAAGTATGCAACAGACCCATTGCTGTCCCTTTGCTTTATATCCATTGTACACGTATCCCTCGTTCTTCCTCAGAGAGCGCGGGATTAAAAATCCTGGATTTAAAATCCAGGCATCTGATTGGCTGGAATGGTTTTTTTTTTGAAACGTGAAACCGACATCTGATCGGTCGATTTTGAAAATCGCCGCTTCTCACTAAAAAAGTCTGCTGTCAGAAAAAATTCCAGGGGCTGGGGTAGAATCATTCAGGGAGTAAAAGTTAAATGTTTTCCCATTTCTTGCCACGTCCAGGCAGTTAACCGTCTTCTTTAAACTTATTTTGGCGTCATTTAAAATCAATGGGAAAATTGGTGAAATGGGTAAACATGGGGAAAAATTGGAATCTTTCAAATAAAGCTGTTTGAATTTTGATTAAAATTTGCAAAAACATCATGCAACCAACCTTCTGTAAAATTAACCCCTAAAGGTTGGGGTCTGGGGGTCTCCCCCAGAATGTTATAAGGGGGCCTGGGGTCTCCCCCTGAATATTATAGGGGGGCTTGGGGGTCTCCCATAGAATATTATATGGGGGCCTGGGGGTCTCCCCCAGAATATTATATGGGGGCCTGGGGGTCTCCCCCAGAATATTAAAAGTGGTCTGAGGTTCTCCCCTAGAAAATATAAGGGGGTGTGCCCCTCCCCCTCCAATTAAGTTTGATGTGAGAAAGTGTTCGTTGGGTATTCCCAACAATTGATTTAAAATTCTGCAATTGTATTAAATAAATTTGTTTGATTTGTTTTCACTTCAGTTCGTAGCTGTCTCCGTCGTCTTATCGGCTGTCGTGTTGAGCGCTCTCGCGGCTCCAGCCCCTCAGCTCTTCTCATACCAGCAACCAGCCGTGGCCTCCGTCCAAACCAACGTTCTCCGAACTCCCGGTAACCTTGGCCAAATATCCACCTACTCAAAGGCCCTCGACACACCGACAAGCAGCGTCCGTAAATCCGACGTAAGAATCAGCAACGACGCCTTGGCTTATCAAACCTCTTACGTTCCTGCTGCGCCTGCCTACACAGCTTATCACGCTCCGGCCGCCACAGTCTACCACGCACCAGCAACTGTTGCTGCCGCACCCATCGCTACAGCTTATCACGCCCCAGTCGCCACAGCTTATCACGCCCCAGTCGCTGCTGCCCCAGGAAGTCTCCTTGGAGTCGCATATTCCTCAGCTCCCGCCGTTACACATCTGTCATTTGATGGTTTCGGAGCTCACTACGCCTACTAAGAAGTCAATCACTCATGTTTGACCGTTTTGAGTACCTATGATTCAGTGGCGTAATGTGCAATGTGGCAACGTTGTATGTTGTCTATTTAAGCCCATGTAAAAGATCGAATGCGAAGGTGTTCACCGAACACCCAATAGTTCGATATTTGCAATGCGTTTAAATGTACATAATACATCGTTGCCACATTGCACGCTACGCCACTGCTACAATTAGTGGCATTTTTCAATTCGCCGATGATTCCACCGGTTGAGATAAGATTACAATATTCAGTTCAGTATATGCCTGTAATGCACAAAAATACTCTGTTCTGTAATCTTTTGTCAATCAGTGCAATCGCCGTTTACTTATTAAAATATCCGAAAGTTTTTTAAAGTCATCGACGATTCCATCGGTTGAGAAAAGATTACAAATGCGAGTATTTTCTTGCATCACAGTAATATAAAAAGTGAGCTGAACTGTGTAATCTTTTCTTAAACGGTGAAATCATCGGTGAATTGAAAAAATATCATTAATTATACGAAAAACGGCAGCTCTGCTGACTTCTATCCCTAGTCTTCGCCCCTCATCACTCAAATAAGAATTCAGTCGAAAGTCTTGTTGATCGCAAAATTTTAAAGTGATTACGATGAATTCAATTTTCGTGACAAAAAAATTGGAAATTCATCTGTAACATCTAACATCTCGTTTTCCTAAAGTTACATGGGCGGATCTAGTGATTTGGCATTCATGCATTGGTCCCATTTGAACGTATGAGAAACTATCGATTCTTGAGAGGGCCGTGGCCCTTTTACTATAGTCGATAGTTTCTCATGCAATCAAATGGGAATAATACACAGTAGCCAGATTTCTGGATCTGCTTTTGCTAAAATATTTATCCTATGTGCCACTGACTTAACAGTGAGATTGAGACTGCCTCATTCCTGGAAAAAAATTGACATTATTCGGCAATTTTAGGTTTTTACAATGCGTCATCCCACATTCTAATCATTTCATTCATCCTTTTTTCTTCTTTTTTTTAAATTTTCATAAATTTTCTTTCATACCATTCAGTATTAAAATGCAGAAGTACAAACTACGCTCTGTGTACCTCTCACCATCAGTTCATTGCCGAAATTTTGTTTGTTCCTAAATCTAGAAATAAATCTGAATAGTTAATTCTGCAATATTGTTTTCTCTTTTTTTTCAACTTATCATGTTTGGGCTGTATTCATTCTGATGGGAAGTGAGAAAATCTTTGGTGACATATTGGTTCAAACTCATCACCTATTTGTCTAATTTTTCTCTTTTCGATAATAATCCCCGCGGTTCCAGAAGGTAGAAACACATTTAGGTTAGGAGCACTAAATTGTATTGAGACCATGTGTTATAAACTCAAAGCTGTCATTACGACCCTTTTATCAAACGCTTTTTTCTAATTTAATTATTGGATACTTTAAACTAGATAGCTTTTTAATGCACCTAGCGTACACGTACTTTCCAGTGGCGTAGCGTGCAATTTGCCAACGTTGTATTTTTCCATTTAAATCCATGTAAAAAGGTCGAATGCGAAGGTGTTCACCTAAAACCCAATATTTCGATCTATTTCATGGGTGCAAATGGGCGAACTGCAACGTTGCCAAATTGTACGCTACGCCACTGGTACTTTCATCATAATAATTTCACACGATAATCATTCTTTCATTTTTTGATAGCAAAGTCTTATAGTCCCTAATCTATATAGACCTTGCAGACCTAACGTAGTTCAGTCTAAACAGAGCAGTGAAATTGGCAACGTTGCATCGTGTGCATTTAAATCCTCGTAAAAGGTCGAATGCGAAGATGTTTGCCGAACACCCAATAGTTCGATCTTTTTCATGGGTTTGAATGGACACAATGCAACGTTGCCAAATTGCATGCTACGCCATTGAAACAGAGCCGGGCCGGACTGCGGGGTTCCGCGAAGGCACTATAGAGTAACGACTTTGAATATAGGCTTAAGGCGCGGCTCGCTTCGACCTAATCTGGAGGCATGTTGGTGGGTATTACGAAATATTCGGCGCGGAGTGCGTCAACAAACTGTCAAGGCGCAAATCAACAATTTTTAAATAAATGATTAGTCATCGGCTAATTACCAGCAACTGATTTAATGTCATCCTGAGGGTTTCCTATGAATTATGATGTGTGAACTGCGAGCGCGTTCTTTCTTCTCTGTCATCATAATTTCGTGCCACTGATTGTGAGTTCAGTTGAGAGGGTATCTGGAATTAAAATCCATCAGTGATGTAGCGTGCATTTTGGCAGATGGTATTGTTTCCATTTAAACCCATATAAAAGATCGATTGCGATGGTGTTACCGAACACCTTACAGTTCGATATTTTTCATGGGTTTAAATGGACGAACTATGAATTATGATGTGTGAACTGCGCGCGCGTTCCTTTTTCTCTGTCGTCATAATTTCGTGGGCAGTGATTGTGAGCTCAGTTGAGGGTATATCAGGAATTAAAATCCATCAGTGGTGTAGCGTGCATTTTGGCAGATGGTACTGTTTCCATTTAAACCCATATAAAAAATCGATTGCGATGGTTTTCACCGAACACCTTACAGTTCGATATTTTTCATGGGTTTAAATGGACGAACTGCGACGTTGCCAAATTACACGCTACGCCACTGAAACCCATGATACATCAGGTGTGCTCTAAATAATAAAACCCAACTCTACTCTTATGATAGCTTCAAGGAAAAATCACACCTGATATTTGTTTTTTTATTCACCGAAGCGAGGCAACGCGTGCGGTGAATAAAAAAAAAACGCACCCTCTTCATTTCAAACTAGGGACTTGAATCGTTGAGAAAATTTCGTTTCGGTTCGGTTCCCGGTTCAAGCCTGCCTCCTTAAAAACAGGTTCACGGTTCGGAACCGGTTCGCGGCAATTTCAGGTTCGGTTCGAACCGGAATTGTGAACCGGAGGAGTGATGCGGTCCAGTTCCAGTGATGCGCTTATTTTATGACATTTTCTCATTGACACATAATTTTCATAGCTAAGAGCGAATAGAACAAAACTATATGAAACGATTTGAAATATTGCCTGTTTAATAATAATAAAAGTGAGTTGGACAGTGAAAAGAACCAGCAGCAAGCAATAAACTTTTGAACAAATTAATGACTCTTTTCCTTCAAATGGGGCTCTTGCACACTTTTGCCATAAGCGATTTAATAGTCGATTACGGCGTAAAAACCTCAAAAAATGACGATGGCGGCACTAAAAACTTCTAAAATCCACTCCTAAACTCAATAAACGCAGTTATTTGCGGGAGCGTAATGGTGGCCGAAGGCACTAACAATGGGAGATTCCCATCTAACAATTCTGAAACTCCATCAAGAAGTGACCAATAAGAGACTACTTTGAAATTTGATACCGGTGTCTCTAGGTGTTGCGGCACCATACATCGGATGTGGATCATCACTATGATGACTAATGGGGCTATTGCACACTTTTGCTATAAGCGATTTAATAGTCGATTATGGCGTAAAAACCTCAAAAAATAACGATGGCGGCACTAAAAACTTCCAAAATCCACTCCTAAACTCAATAAACGCAGTTATTTGCGGGAGCGTAATGGTGGCCGAAGGCACTAACAATGGGAGATTCCCATCTAACAATTCTGAAACTCCATCAAGAAGTGACCAATAAGAGACTACTAGTATTAGAAGTCTTTGCTTTCATTTGACACCGGTGTCACTTGGTGTTGCGGTACCATTCATCGGATGTGGATCATCACTCTGATGACTAATTACTCTGTGAATCATCCTTGTCAGCATAGAAAGAGTGACGAAATTAAACCCTTCACTGCATGGTGTTCCACCGGTGGAACAAATTCTTCAAACGCTCATATAAAGTACAGGTTTCGAGATATGCCTTCGGCGCATGGTGTGTCAACGCGGGAGAAGGTATGTTTTGAGCTCACAAAAAAAAAAAAAAAAATTGGCTGAAAGAAAACATAATGCAGTGAAGGGTTCATGATCGAAATCATGTCAGGGGGGAAATTTGCCCCCGTATCCAAACTGACCTCATTTTGATTATTTTTATAAAGTTTCCGGCATTGGCTTTTTGAAAAATCCAATTAAAGTAAATTTTTTTTTTTTTTTTAAATTTAAAAAAATTAAAATAAAAAAAAATTCCGCCATTTCTTATGGTGTTATATCACTTGTAGAAAACGAGTAAAAAAATAGAAAAAAGATCATTTTGACCGAAAAACCGTCAAATTATTTTTTTCACTATTTTTCCCATGTATTTGACCACCTAATACATTGAAATATCCACATTTGCTTGAGAAAAAAAAATCATGCAGTGAAGGGTTAAGATAGGAATCTTCCATTGTTAGTGCCTTCGGCCACCATTACGCTCGCGCAAATAACTGCGTTTATTGAGTTTAGGAGTGGATTTTGGAAGTTTTTAGTGCCGCCATCGTTATTTTTTGAGGTTTTTACGCCATAATCGACTATTAAATCGCTTAAAGCAAAAGTGTGCAATAGCCCTATTAAAAGAATAGCAATAGATTCTATCATGACTGATATGATTTTAAGAGCGATTTCACGATAAGGGGAATTGCACGTCGCCAGCCTGGCCAGGGTCGTTTGACCATATAAGTGAAGGATAAAAATTTGAACATCAAGCGGGGTCACAAGCAGGGTTTTGGCGACATCACCTTTTTGCCCATTTGATGAGTCAAGCGTTGCTATGAGTGAAACGGCCAAATTGCAAAAGATATGAAAACCCTTGAGGGCGATCGACTCCATTTGCCAAGCTGCATCGATAGAGGGGTCACAAGCGGGGTTTTGGCGACATCATCTTTTTGCCCATGTCATGAGTCAAGTGTTGCTATAAGTGAAACGGTCTAATTGCAAAAGATATGAAAACCCTTGAGGGCGATCGACTCATTTTTCCAAGCTGCATCGATAGAGGGGTCACAAACGGGGTTTTGGTGACATCACATTTTACCTCATGTGATGAGTCATGTGTTGCTATAAGTGAAACGGTCTAATTGCAAAAGATATGAAAACCCTTGAGGGCGATCGACTCATTTTTCCAAGCTGCATCGATAGAGGGGTCACAAGCGGGGTTTTGGTGACATCACATTTTACCTCATGTGATGAGTCATGTGTTGCTATGAGTGAAACGGTCCCATAGCAAAAGATATGAAAACCCTTGAGGGCGATCGACTTATTTTTCCAAGCTGAATCGATAGAGGGGTCACAAGCGGGGTTTTGGCGACATCGCCTTTTTGCCCATTTGATGAGTCATGTGTTGCTATGAGTGAAACGGCCCCATGTCAAAAGGTATGAGAACCCTTCAGGGCGATTGACCCCATTTTTCAAGCTGAATCAATAGAGGGGTCACAAGCGGGGTTTTGGCGACATCACCTTTTTGACCGTGTGATGAGTCATACGTTGCTATGAGTGAAACCGCCCCATTGCAAAAGATATGAATGAAAACCAAATACGGCGATTGCACCGATTGAGAAAAGATTACAGATTTTTCCTTAACCGGTGGAATCATCGGTGCATTGGAAAAGACCATTGATTTATACTCAAAACGGCAGCTCTGAGCTCGTTGGAAAAAACACGCTTATGACCTGGCAACACTGCTTGTGATGAGTTCATTAATCAGACTTTTAGCACATCATATTGAAAACGTTTATATAGTCAATGACTTCCATCAGCTCAAAATTATCGGAAACGCATCGATGGCGGCAAGTTTCCAAACTAATGACAGCGGTGATCACCAAAGATGCCTCACTCTAGTCACTGGTCAGTCGTCAATGCCAGTTCTGCGTGATTGTGTATGATACAGATACAGATATTACAGATCCAGACGATATAATCATCGAGACACGAGAGTTGAGACTCCCGAGAGACTTGAATCAACGACAGAAAAGTGTCATGAACTCAAAACAGTCATGAACCGACCGCTTAACTTACAACTCCACTTTCACTCTCGTACTAAAGCAGTCTATTAATTTCGGACTCATCAATCACGCACTCTGCTTAATTGGATCATGTTAACGAATCCTTTTTAGCGGAGGGAATTTTGAAGCATGTTTTGATCGTACAAAAGCGAGATTATCGTTATTGTTTTTTCTCCCTCCCTCGAATTTAAATACCTTTACAAATCATATACTTAGATAGTAGATTGGCCCAGATTGATCTTTGGAATAAGTATCTGTATCGCACTTCTATGTCCCGTCCAAAGGTGGGGGATTATGTTTAGCGACCTGTTCCGACGGATAGGTGTAAGCTCTATAAAAGCGACAACCGTACTTTTTTATTACCTATTATTACTTTTGCACTAGCTAGATCGCTTCGGCAACTTTTTTATCGCGACGTGCTCATACTTTTTGTTATTGGATCATCAGTTAAAATGGCATTCAGAGTAAGTAACCCTTGCTTCTCTCCTGTCGTGAAAAATTTAGTTTGTGATTTTTATATTTCCTCACCCTAAAGCCAATGTGTGCGACAGTGATTATTATTGTGATTGTGTTTGTTTCGATATTTTCTGACGAAAATTTAGAAAGTTTTACCTACAGCGCAGTTTTGAATTCGTGGGGTTTTGTTTTCTTCTCCATCGATAAACAATCTATTCGAACTTCATCGCCGTACACCCGTTCTCACGTTCATCTTTCAAAGTTCAAAGTTCGAGTAAATTTTAATTTGTGGCGGGAGTGAATTATTTATTTTAATCATTCGCTGATTTTATTTTTATTTGTTTTGTTTTTATTGGAGGCCGTTTCGCCTGAACTAGTTTCTCGTGGAAATATTCACATAATGTCGTTTCACCAATGAAATTTTGTCCATTAGATATTTCACCCACTAGCCAATACTCTAAAGGGATGGGTGGTACACCCTGAATCCCACTTCAAGTTATAATATGATTTGAATATCTCATAGTGTAAGGTGATTTAGTAAATGATAAACGAATTAAACTGCGTTGTCATGGAATTATCCACATTTAAAATGTGTCTCAAAGGTCTAGTCTTCTATCTGATTTTTTCTTATTATTAATAAGTAGTTAAGTGTATTACTTAAAAATTATAATAAAAACTAAGCATATTTCAACAGAAGTATTTGGGTAGGCATCCATCATATGAAATTACTGTGTTAATGCACAGTTAGTATCAAGTAATGAAAACTTCTATGGGAATAAAGAAGGTTGTCTCTATGACCGACCGGCCGTTCGTGGCAGTTCCGAAATCCAGCAAGAATTGGTAAAAAAACAAAAAACAAAAAACACCCGATTGTGTGGTCAAAAATTGAACTATTTACGGGTCTTCAGATAGAAATTCCAGTGAGAGAGAAAGACAAGGTTCCAAGATTTCCGTACATTAACTAGACATGCCGTAAGTTTGAATAAAATAAAGGGGTGAAAATGATTTTAAATTCATGTATTTTACGTCTTGGGAGAAAGCGCGGGGGAAGCTTACTGATTGTGAGTGAATCACTACCTATTTATTGGAAGCATTCCTTTTTGTTAAAAATTAGGTAAAAGACTAATTTTTTACCTGTATTTTCAACTCATTTTTTTCATTTTTTATTTTATTTTATTTGTTTGCTTACTTGATCTATTAAAATAATCATTGAAATAGGTAATGTTTCATCTATATTATATGATCGATAATTTATTTTTTATCGCTCGATATTGACATTATATGCAAGGATATTAAGGCTGAGGGGAGGGTCTATCTTTGAGACTTTTAAAGAAATATCGGAATTCACTCGACGCGTATGAAATAGCCCCTTCTCGCCTTCATCGTACTTCGTATTAAAACCCATGACATCCTAAATTATGATTATTTTTTTTTTTACTATTTTGATCAACTACCCTTATAATAAAGTAACCCCCAAACCTTAAAAAAAAAAAAAAAAAAAAAAAAAAAAAAAAAAAAAAAAAAAAAAAAATTGTTTGCAATTATAGAACAGCCAGAAAAGGCTGATGCCAAGTGATATGCTTATCTACGAGTATGTTATCTGATTGTCGATCTAATTTAAATACCTCCGAAAAATGAAAACTTCCCTCTACTGTAGCCATGCATGGCAACGCTAGGATGTTACGGATTTAAAAAAAAAATAAAAAAAAAAATAATAATAAATACTAAAAGTTCGGTTTAGTCACACGGAGAAAAAATTATATTTGGGGCTACCAAAATTACTTCTACGCAATAGTTAAATGTTCATCCGCGTATCCTTAACTAGATTTCTGGTAATATTCAAAATACATTTTTCGTTGAAACCAGCAATATCTTCACAGATACCAGAATTTACATTTAACCATTCCTTAGAAGTAATTCTGATAGCCCCTAATAAAAAAATGTCTCCGTGCAAACGTGCAATATCAATCGACAGTGACTGTAAGTACATTCGTCGTCAACACGAAGGCAGAAATTATAAATTGTTGTAAATCCTACAGAAAACGGGGTAGAAATAAAATACTACAACGTTCAAAAGCGGCAGCTACGTACATAGAAAACAATATTATTAATTTCCTTAATTCCTTTGGAACAGTAAATCTCTGAAATGAACACACCGTTACCATGCACAACTTCAACGAGTAAACTTTCCCAACTCGGTGAAGTAATTGAAATAAACATACACGTGTACACTGTACAGTTATCATGTTTTACACGATAATATTATCTTCTAGGACCAATCCCTTCAATTTAGATCCCGATTAATTTCGATTCCAAGAAAAAATAAATAGACAAAACACCTCCATATATAAGTGGTACAGAGTGGTGATTGAGTTTTTAGAATAGAGCTTACCTCTATCGATTCCTCTATCGAGCCTCTCTATTGATTTATTTCGTTGCGCGTTCGTCAAGTCTCCGTCCGAAAAAAAAAGTTCCTGCAATCTAAGAGGTATGCAATACCATATCCTGCGAGTCGCAATAGTTGCTTGATCACGCGGCGTATGAACCGCAAATAATGACCCAACGCGGACGCGGCAACGATCCTCTAGAGTCCCTTGATGGAAATATTGTGTATAGGGAGTACCGACACGACGCACTATGTGGTATTTGACCGAAAAAGTTGGCATAAACTGTTCCTACTGTCCAAATAACTTGAAATTTGGAATCCGGGGGTACTTTTTAACGCTGAGTTCAAATTTCACATCAGTTTTTCAAAATTTGAAAATCCAAGATGGCCGCCGACAAATTTTTTGGCTAATCGGTCGGCAGCCATCTTGGATTTTCGAATTTGGAAAAACTGATGCAAAATATGAATTCAGCGTTAAAAAGTACCCTTGGATACTGAGTTTCAAGTCATTTGGACGGTGTTGCCAAATTTCACTCTTGTAGCGATGTAGCCCTTACAACACGTAAAAACGAGAATTTCGTGCAAAAACGCAAAATTCAAACTAATTTTCCAGGAAAAGCCGCATTTTTCCGCAACTTCTGACTTCAAGGCCTATTAGTACGCACTAAGGACTATCATTTCTCATATATATACCCGCGGGATGTGGCAGGATAATTGAACTTAAGTTCTCTTGAAAATCGGAAAATTTACGTTTTCAGCTAAAAACTTTGAAATAGCAAAAAAATATCAAATTCCAATTAAAATTGGATAAAATAGGCATAAACTGATTGTAAATACCTTCAGAAAGACGATCCATGTACAAAAATTTTGTTCTGACTTCATTTGAAACACTTTTTTTTTACTTTGATTATAGTCTCGTGCTGAGGCTAAATTTAATTGTGGTAAAACTGATTTTTCCCCTGGTGGATTCTAGTTAAATTAATCTAGTTTAGACCCGCTAAATACAAGTTTCTGATGCAAAAATCTATGTAGATTCCGAATATCACAACAGTTTTTCCCAATAGCGACTTTTTTTTTTTTTGAGTTTATGCCAGCTTTTTTGGTCAAATACCACATAGTGCGACGTTTTATGCATTTTGACAGGAGTCGATTTTGTCGACCGCGTGAACGCATTCGAAGGTTAAGTTCGACAGTGGACCAGTGGTGGACTGGCGGATTTGCCGGCATTCCGGTCCGTTCCCATACGTTCCTCTACGAATCGACTCCTTTCGTGTGGAGCCTTCGATGTCGTCGACTCCTGCTCGACTCCTTGAGAGCCTAAAACCAACGACCAATCACAACTCGTTGAGCTCGTGTCGGTACTCCCTATACAATATTTCCATCAAGGGACTCTACGATCCTCATGGGTCCTACACACCACCAGGGTTGCCAGGCGGGATTTTCAAAAATCTGCACAATCGTATACTTCAATGTAAACAAACATTGGTTTTTGCTTCACAAACACATATTTTACGTAAAAATGGGGTGTTTGTGTAGATTTTTGTCATTTTCGTACAGATTTTTGATACGGTCACTCCATAAATTCTGCACATCTGGCAAATCTGTTAAAAACTTAGAAATATAAATATTTGAAGAACCGAGTCAGCCCTCCTCCATTTTATATACCCAGTCACTGCCTTACATTAAGATCCTTTTTTGCACCCTTTTGATTTGTTTTACTTTAAAAGAAAATAGAATTTAAACACCTCGCGATTTTAGGTTATTTTGATTCTCGAATTTTCATTTTTGGATCACAAGATTTTCATGAAAAATACACAAAACGTTCATAGGCGGGAATAGGTAGGGAGAAGTCCCCCCAAGGTCTGCCAAGCCCCCCCCCCCTTCCTTTTCAATCTTTTTTTATTTTTCCAATTTTTTTTCCTTTTTTCTTTTCCCCCCTTAATGAGACTCTTGCAAACTTTTGCTGTGAGCATAGGAATAGTCCAATGTGATGTGAAAACCAGCAAATATCACGAAAACCACAATGAGAAAGTCTAAAATTCAGTAATAAACTCATATAACTGCTATAACGGCAAGTTTGTAATGGCGGCTCAACGCAGGTATCATGATAGAGATTCCTGTCTATTATGTCACTTTCTCTACGGAAACACAGAGGTATATCTCAATTTAGATAGGAATCTCCCATGATACCTGCTTTGAACCGCCACACACTGGACGAAAATGTCCTCGTGCCCGGACATGGCTGGTTTCGCGCTCCTATCTTTGTTTTTTCGAGTTGTTTTGGCTATTTTTCTTTAAAACCGACATCCTTTTAACTTATTTTCATTTTTAATTTTTTATTTATTTTTTTTTTTTTTTAATTTTTTTTTTTTTTATTTTTTTATTTTTTTTTTATTTTTTTTATTTTTTTCAATTTTTTGTGTGTGTTTCCCACAAGAATCACCCTATATAATGTGTTTTTCGACTGTAGAAACAATCGCATTTTTATTTTCAGTAATGTATTTCGTGTCCGACCCTCACCCTTTGACTCGCTCCAATGTGCGCCGCGTCGTCGTGCTATTACACGATTATTTCTCGTATCCGCAGTTTTCCGCAGCTAAAAATCATTGAGGTGGTTTTTCCAAGTTGTAATAAACACTACTAGCTCAAAGTTCACATTAAATACGATTAAATAGCCTGTTGAAACTGTATTTTAATTTTTTTAAACCTTCAAATGTTAAATTTGAACAAAAACCATCACTACATACATCTATATTTGCATGATTTTAAAAAACTATAGGTCAAAAATTATCTCCATGCAATGGTGAAAATGACTATTGTATCGGCGTTTGTTGAAAAAAAGATTAACACATCTTTTTAAGGCAAAATAAAACACGACATTTTAGCGTCAAAATTTCAAACCGCACCAAGAACCCGTTATTCGACAATGGTGAGGTATAGTGCTGGCTCGATGGAAAAAAAAACAATGTCAGAAAAGTTACATTTGGGTTCTAAAATACTACTTCTTGTCAAAAAGTTGAGGTTTTCTGCAGATTGACTTGACCCCCCATGTCCGAGCATAAGGGCATTTTCGTCCAGTGTGCGCCAGTAGGTATGCCCGATTCTGAGAGTGAACTTTGTGATTTTTTTGTGTACTCATCGTCATTTTTACAGATTTTTATGCAAGAATCAACTCTTCAATACCTTATAGCAAAAGTTTGGGTCAATGGGGCTCTTCCCCATTACTCTCACCTTTTTTAAGCCTTCCAAAAAGTGGTGTGGGGGGATTTAGCCCTCAAATCTCCCCTCCTCACGAACCACCACTGGCTTCATTTCAGGAACTTGGAATTCATTCTTCCGTTTTGTTTGTTTGTTTATTTGTTTCAGCTTGCTCTCCTCGCAGCCGTCCTCGCCGTGGCCCAAGGACAATCACCGTACCCCGTCTACCCCTCACCTTACGCTCTCCACGGCTACAATTCCCCAGCGCCGGCGGCCCTCACCGCCACATCATCCAACATCCTTAGAACGCCCGGCAACTTAGGCCAAATCTCTACATACTCGAAAAGCATCGACACTCCATACAGCAGCGTCCGCAAGTCCGACGTCAGAGTCAGCAACGATGCTCTCGCCTACCCCGCTTATCACGCGCCGGCCGCATATGCAGCCCCAGCAACATATCACGCTCCGACCACAACCTACGCAGCAGCCCCAGCAGCATACCACACTCCAATCGCGTATGGACCTTCCGCGTACGCAGCTCCTGCAGGTTATGCAACCCCTGCTGTAGCTAAATATGTTGCCCCGGCCACTTATGCAGCCCATGCTTACGCTCCGGCCCCAGTTGCAGCTGTTGCTCACCCCGCTTACGCCCCTGCCGTACACGCTTACGCTCCAGCCGTACCAGCTTACGCTCCAGCCGGACCTGCATACGCACCAGCCGTACCGGCTTACGCCCCTGCAGCTCATGGCCCAGTCGGAGTTGCTTACTCGCCGGCTGCTTCCGTGTCCCATTTATCGTACTCCAACTCTTACGGAATTCAGTACGGATACTAGACGGCCGCAAATATTGCCATGTTCACCCCCACCAAATCACTCGTGATTATTTTACTCTTGAGAGAAGATATATTTGCGAAGAATGGGGCACTTGCAAACTTTTGCTGCGTGAAAACGAATAGAATAATCTAATGTAAAAACCAGCAAAAATCACGAAAAGCACAATAAGAAAGTCTAAAATTCAGTAATAAACTCACATAACCGCTATGACGGCAACATCGCTTGTATCAAGGGAGATTCTTGTCTAATTTGTCACTTTAAACACAGAGCTATGTCTCAATTTATACAGGAATCTCCCATCATACCTGCGTTATTCTGCCACTAAGCCCATTTTGAGAGTGAATTTTGTGATTTTTTAGTGTACTCATAATTTTTACAGATTTTGATGCAAGAATCAACTCTTTAATCCCCTGTAGCAAAAGTTTGCAAGAGACCCACTGAGCCCTTCCTTCGTCTCAACGATCATGTACAGAGGTTGCAAGATTGTAAGATATAGGTGAATAGTTTCCAGTTTCCTATATCGATTTAGGTTTCGATGTCGAATTCCGGTACCTAATATCGAGGTGGGAAACATCGATCAAAGATTATATAAAACTCCAGGATATAGTACCTGCTGGTACACTTTCTTCGTGCAAGAAAACCGATAAAAACGCCTGATTATAATGTCACATGACATTGATAGGCGATACCTAGCATTATACAAAGAATCTAGCGTGCAAGGATTACATTTTTTTTTAAAACTGATATGTGTTTCTATTTAGACTTCGAGTTCCATACCGATTGATTTTACTCTCAACATGGGCAGAATAGATTCTGCTGTAACTGGAGTTATAAATAACCTTTGACATTGACCCCGAAATATCGACACAATTATGTGTTGATATATCCGGTCTTTGACGCAAAATAGCGCATTTAATATTTTCCAGCTCCGCTAAAATGAAATTGAAATGTAAATAAATCGATTCGTGAGGAACGTCCTTAGAGTCTTCTGTCAAACTAGTAGGCATGTTTAAAAAGCGATAAAATCAAACATGCGAATCATGATCTAGATTATCGCTAGTTTTCGCGCCCCTCCCTTTCATACCGGTATCAATATATTATAGGTTAGGTTTCGAACCGGGAGGATCTGCAAAAAGATAATATTCAAGTATTTACTTATATTTGGAACTTACCAATCCAAAGATCAACATTAAGTCAAACATCCAAACTATTTGATCAAAGGTTAGTTCATATCTCATGGTCCCATGATCCCATCTCGCATACATTTAGCATTTCCTATACCCATTTACTCGACAACGTACTTATTTATACATACAACTGTACTATTGACGAATTAAAGATTGTCGCGAGATTTTCACGCATAGGTATATTCAGTTATGGGTGGGAGTGTGGGACTGATCTGCTATGGCTTTTCCGGCCCCAACCCCACTGGCCCCTCGCCTGCAAGGTGTGAGGAGTATGAAGATTGAAGGCGAAACTAAGCTCGTGAAAATCTCGCGACAATCTTTAATTCGTCGATAGCACACGAACACGTGGTACTCTTTAGTCCTTAAGTTACAAGTTACTAAATGAGCCGTGACGTCAACGGAGTTTTTCAGTTTCTTTAAAGAAATAGTTTAACGTTTACCGATTTTCTGTATTTGTTTTATTTTTTGTTCTTTGTTTTTTGTTTTTTGTTTTTTTGTTTTTTTTTTTTTTTTTAAATTTTCTCCGACACACAAGTCACAACAATTAATTTTCAAATGTTTCCCAATTTTCTTCATTTCTCCCGGGCTCACACTGCTTCGCCCCCCTCCCCATCCATATCAACAGACCTTTCTCTCTGCCCTGCTCTTTTAAAAATACATTTTAGCAGTTCTTTTCACGTTCATTTATCGAACGGATAAAAGTCGGGAAAAAACCGTGGGCCGGTCAATTCAATGACGATTAAATTAATTTGTCAATTAATTAATAAATAGATAAACAAATTATTAAATAATTAATTAATTCATTTTAAATAAATTAATTGTTCATTAATTTTTTCTTCCATACTCACGACCATACCACTTTCACAACCTCAAAATAGCCATAGACAATATCTGTAGTGCCTACAATCATCTCAAATGTTTCATAATAATTTATTTTATTTATCATTTAAAAAACCATTGCATGTCTGTTATGTTGTGAAATAAATTTTTTGGTGCTACAATCTAGACTTGTACTGGATTACTTTCCAATCTTTCAACAAAGATCGAAGATCTTCAACATGGGCGCACCCAGGATTTCAGAATGGGTGGGAGCCAAGTTTTCCTTTCTTATGAGAGGTCTGGGGGGATACCCCCCGGCTGGAGGGGGGTCCAGGGGTCCTCTCCCGGAAATTTTTTAAAATTAATTTCTTCTTAGACATAAAATTATAGGCTACTTTTATTCAAAACTTTAATGAATTAACTCTCGAGCAAAATGAGATTTTCTGTGATAACAGAACTTGCTGATAATAATAGGGAATCTTCATCTACAATGGGGCTGTTGCAAAGGTCTGAAATGTTGTGTTTTTTATGAAGAAACTGAAAGTACTATATGAGCTGAGAACAAAGATACCTTTGGTTTCTAATTAAGTCCCATCGTTCTGGAGATGAGATTTTGGCCCAAAATACATTGGTTTAAATGGGGATTCCGCTTAGTGACATCACTGCACACACAATTTTTTACAACTTTACACGTGTGTATCTCCAAAACTGGGACCAAACCAAAACCACCACCAAAGGCACCATTCTTCTCGGTTCATCAAGTACCTATTACCATTTATTTTGCTGCCATCGTTATTTTTGGAGGCTTTTACACCAGAATCAACTATTAAATCGCTTACAGCAAAGATGTGCAAGAGCCCCATTCTGTGAAAATTAGTTTTTATTGAAAGTGAAAGTGTTTTAGAACGGCTATCTGGACACAGAATTTCATTACAACCATCGAGGTGAAACAATTTGACTTGTTTCTGTCATGTGTCAGTTTCTTTATTGCGCAAATCCTTCCAGAAGAATCAGTTATATTAATTTCTGTCCAGATATACATGTATCCACTTTCAAACACTTGCACGTTCGTTCAAAACTATTTTCAAGTGGATTCGTTCAATGAGCTATAACTTTAGAGTGGCAGCGGGCTGGTCCACCTTGTGCCACACAGGGTAGAAGGAATCCCGGGAAAAAGCGGAATTTGGACGGCAGATTCCAAGGTTTGAGGTTAAATTTTGTAGGTCGTTCGGAATTTGGCGGGAATTTGGACGGCAGATTCGTAGGTCGTTTCCGGCGATGCCCGAGTTTGTTTACGAAACGACCGGAAACAACCTACAAAACTTAACCTCAAAATCGATTTTTACGGCAAGATGGCGGCGCCCTAGGTGACAACAATGAACCAGCGGAACGTTCCTTGATGTGCCACTCTAAAGTTATAGCTCATTGCTTTAGAGTGGCACATCAAGGAACGTTCCGCTGGTTCATTGTTGTCACCTAGGGCGCCGCCATCTTGCCGTAAAAATCGATTTTGAGGTTAAGTTTTGTAGGTTGTTTCCGGTCGTTTCGTAAACAAACTCGGGCATCGCCGGAAACGACCTACGAATCTGCCGTCCAAATTCCCGCCAAATTCCGAACGACCTACAAAATTTAACCTCAAAACTCGGAATCTGCCGTCCAAATTCCGCTTTTTCCCGGGATTCCTTCTACCCTGTGTGGCACAAGATGGACCATACCGCTGCCACTCTAAAGTTATAGCTCATTGCTCTAAAGTTATAGCTCATTGGATTCGTTACAACTTTCTTTTTAAGGTTAAAAAAAATGAGGCAAACAAACCGAGCCCTTGTAAAATTTCCACATGAGATTTCCATCGTGAATGACTCCTTGGAGTTTCAAAATCCAGCGGCGGCTCGTGCGATTTGGCAACAATGTTTTCCCTCCATTTGATTCTATGTTAAACAATCGATTTGACATGTGAAGCAGCGCTTCACCTGCAATCGATTGTTTTACATAGATATAAATGGAGGGAAACCACTGTTGCCAAATCGCACGAGCCGCCGCTGTCAAAATCACGTCCCTCAAATCCGCTCTATTGCTCTACTTCGTTGTCACAATCATCATTGACTGTCTCGTAATGAGAAAATATTAGTGAAGTTCCTTCAATTGACGTAAACGCAACACGCGGTACTTACCTATCGCAGGCGGCGCGGCGCACAGTGTTTTGAAAAGGAGGACCGGCGGACATTGGCTTATAACTCTACTATAGCGCTTAAAAATATAATCAAACCCATGCCACCCTACGTAGTTGGGTACGAGAAATTCTTAGGAAGGGTCGAAATTGTCGCACAGTGGGTGTTTTTTAAGTAAATCCTGGACAAAACTTAAAAAAGGTGAAAGAAAGCTGGAAAAATGTCATATATGGCAATGACAACGTACAAATTTATCTTATTTTCTATGGTTTACCATGGGACACACAGAATTAATGCTCTACCACCGCATAATGATCAGTTTTCAAGACTTTTTTTTTTCTTTCTTTTTTTTTTAGTGAGTTTCAACTTACTTATTTTATGAATATTTTATTTTGAATGATAATGAATAAAGATAAATCGTGACTCATTTTACAGATCCGAGAATGAAGGTTTTCTAATTTCTACCATTATAAACGCACGAAATAAAACCCCCCTCCCTCCCCCAGAACAGACTCTTTCTATCAGTAATAGCTCTGCAAAAGCGCTTTTAATGAGCTCAGGTTAGTGAAAATGAGATAAAATTTAGAACATTAAATGCCTCATCAAGAATAACTCGAAAATTCGAAAATTTAGGTTTCTAAAATCTTTGTTTATATTTCTATTATGAAAAGTTACCATCATCTGTAGGCAATAAAAATAGTGGGAAAAAGTATCTTGGATGGAAGGGAAAATGGAAATTTAAACCAAAAATGTGAGCAAGCCGAAAAAAAATTACAGGTAGTGGGATTCGAACCCCGGATTAATGCGTGCAAGGCAAAAACATTTGCCGAACGACCAGCCAATCCACGTAGATTGCAGTGGCGCGCGTCCAACAGATAAGCAGCCCTGCCGCTCGGCATAGACGTGAGACAGTTGCTGGCGCGGCGAGAGAAAAACGTGGTTAATTTTACGGAGGTCGACTTACAAAAATCAAGATTTCTCCAAGAGTCGCAAAAAGTCGCAGCCAATTTTTGGATATGTTGTTCTCTAGATGTTACTCTATCACTCCCTGAAAGCCGTTTCTTAAGGCAATTTAAGGCTTTTTTTATAGCTCTGCCTAAAGTTGAAAAACCGTAAATTTTTCCTCAACTCTTTGAACAAGCTTATCAAGGTTGTAAAAGTAGAAAAGTTTAACTTCATATAGCTCATTTTAAAGCTGAAAGTACGCTGAATAAAATGATGTATTTCATTTTTACAAAAATTTGAATATGAACAAAGAAAACACCCATATATTCGGAGCATGGTTAAGAAAAAATCGGAACCTGCCGAAAGTGATATTTTGAGAGCTTACAAAAGTATCAAAAAACGAATTATAAGCCAAAATTATGGTGAAATGGGGTGCACAGGCTACTAAACTGAAGATTTAGTCATGTTTTGACTCTAAAAACACGACTTCGATTTTTGGCCCAATGTCCGCGCCGCGCCGGATTCGAAACACTGTGCGGCGCGACGACTCATGGCGAGCACTGGCGTGGCGACAGTGGCGAATCGTGAAATTGACGCAATGGGGCTCTTGCAAACTTTTGCTATTAGCAAATAAATGGTCCAATCGGATGTAATGTCCAGTAAAAATCACGAAAACCACACCGAAAAAGTCTGAAATTCAGTAATAAACTGACAAAACTGCTTTAACGGCAAGATCTTAATGGCGCTTCGATGCAGGTATCATGGGAGATTCCTGTCTAATCTGTCACTTTCTCTACGGAAACACAGAGGTTTGCCTCATTTTAGATAGGAACCTCCCATGATACCTGCTTTGAACCACCATATTATGCCCGATTCTGAGAGAGAATCTCGTAAATTTTCAGTGTACTCATCGTCATTTTTTCAGGTTTTAACGCAAATAATCAACTCTTCAATCCCCCGTAGCAAAAGTTTGCAAGAGCCCCATTTGATGCGGGTTTTTTTTTTTTTTTTTTTTTTTTTTTTTTTTTTTTTTTTTTTTTTTTTTTTTTTACCTACAAATAGTAACTATGTTATGCTCCATTAACAGCGACTATATTTCGAATTCATTTTGGATATGTCCTCAGCGCTTTTATACTTTCAACGCACTGTAGGAAAATTAGAAAACGTAACTATTTGTTTCTAAGAACAGCACTTCCAATAACGGCTAGTGAAATTATAGGAAACATTGGATGCTCTTCATTTAATCTTATGCAAAATAATCGATTTTGGGTGACTGGGTGAGGCGAGGTGATGCACCTCAAGAATCGATTTTTTTTTACAAAGGTTCTGCACAGAGAAAAATGTCTTCGTTGTTAGAACCGAAGATTCGGTTTATTTTGATCACCGAAGTTTTCGGTTAAAGAAACCAAAATTTTCGGTGGTGAGTACCGAAGACTTCGGTAAGTATAACCCAAATTCCGCCCTATTCGGTACCAGAGTAGGGCAAATGGGGGCGGTAATCGATTACACGATTACCAAGTAATCGTAATCGTCGTTTTTTCGGAGGATGATGCTATGGTAATCAAAGGCTGATTTTTTACAAGCCACCCATCATATTAGGTGCATTAGATCCAATCAAAAATACCCTTGATTTTACTATTTATCGGTGGAAAATGGATTTAATTACCATCAAAAGATTTGACGATTACGATTACTCGGTAATCGTGTGAACGATTACGATTCCCATTTGCCCAACTCTGTTCGGTACTACAAATAAAGCATTCCGTACTCAGGACCGCACATTTTGGTTCCTGCAACCAAAAACTTCGTTGATCCAATTTTACCGAAGTATTTTTCTCTGTGTGTGGCAAAAAGCCGCTGCTACGCACCTCATGATTAGGAAGAAATGTATTAATAGTTATTATCTAATCCCTAAAACCCTGTGTATCTGTGGCGAAGCGAAGCCAGGATCTGAAGACTGGATTGTGAAGAAAGGATGCCATGCCGCACGTAGGAGTATTTGACCCGAAAACCTGGCCAAAAACGGAAAATTGAAAAGTCGTCCAAGAACCAAACTATTGATGGTTTGTGAGAGGTAAGTAACCGCTCTATTGCGTAATAGATGTGTCGGAACATCTACGTTTATCTACTGTTTAGGGGACAACATGGAACTGAGCGCTCGACGCTAGAGTCCCTATATGTAGAGAGTTAAGACTAGAGTCCCTATATGTAGAGAGTTAAGACAAGAGAAATCATGGGCGCCGCCATTGGATGCGATTTTGCACATTTGTTTACATTCTGAGGCCGTTGTTGTGTTTTGCCCTACAGCAAAGATTACAGTTCCGCTAAGTTTGAAACGATGTAATCTTTCCCTGCTTGTGTTGATCGACATGTATTAACGCTTTTTAATGATTCTTTTGAGATTTATGGACATTCTTGTGGTGCATTATGATTAAAATTAACAGATTCGTCGCAAATTAACTCTTTTATCTGTAAAAGACCGTTGGTAAACAAAACAAAAGTGCAAAATCGCATCCAATGGCGGCGTCCGTAGAGCCTAAAATTCATCGACCAATCAGAAGTTGACTACCCTCTTGTCTTAACTCTCTACATATAGGGACTCTACTCGACGCACCTGCGGTTGTTCACCGCTCGAAGCGCTGTTAATAATCAGTCAACATTTTCCATCGAGGACAAGCGTTGGGACATCCAAACATTTCAGCGATTATGGACGTTGTTTTAGATGGCATGTGCTTCATTTTTATGGCAACAATTTATTTTTTCGTGCATTTTTGACCCTTTTACATCTAATTTAAAATGGACATGAAAAAAATCTCTAATTTTAGGCTCTATCTTTTTAAAAAAAAATCAATTTTGAATACGTTCCGGGCAAAATCGGGCACAACCAAAACAAGGGGGTTAGAGTAGACCCTTTTAGGCAACTGCTCCAACAGTCAAAAATTGCAAGAAATTGCCCCTTTTTTAAAAAAAAAAAACATGTGGAAGTCAAGCCTTTTTTATGAAATAAGCGTCAATAACTCGGCAAAAGAATGAGCTATCGACCTTTCTTAATTTTTTACGCCTTTTCCAACCATAAACCATGAAATAGGAGTTTTGAGTTTAAATTGGAAAATTAACCAAAATCGATTTTCAAATATTCAAGAACAAGCAAATATTTTTGGCCAGGTTTTTGGGGTAAATACTCCTACGTGTGCCGCGGGGAAAACAATGTTCCTCAGAAAATGTACGAAAATTGACGATTCCTCAATGAAAATTGCGACTGAGGGAAGGCTGGGCCCTTTTGCCTCCACACACCCCCCCCCCCCGGGACTATCGCTGTTTTTTTATTCGATGAGGCAAGGAAGAGGGGAATCTGTATGCGAAAACCATAGTTCTATGAAAATACTACAGAGAGCGCTACACGTAAAACGATCGTGCGCGCGAAGTGAGTCATTCAGCGAGTGCTGCACTCTATCGGATAAATTAACAACTCAAACGATGCAGTCTCTTTTCCGTTGTCTGTGAGAGAACGAGATTCGTGAGATTTTTCAGTTATTCATCGGTGGCTGTCGCGAGACGCCATTCTTTTGCCCGTGCCGCCAATGTATCCCAAGTGCAAAGTGTCAAAGTTACTCGTATCTCTCGTGTGATAAAGATAACTTTAATAGTTATGGCGGAGAAGTCCGGGAAGCCTCCTCCGAATGTGATCGGGCTCAAGCCTGTACCGATGAAATTATTCGCGACTTGGGAAGTTGACAGAACTCCTCCGAATTGCATTCCGAGGCAAGTTCACAGTTTGTTTATTTTGGTTAGGGCATTAACTCCTCCTTTAGTGTTGTCAACCCTTTGCCGCCTATCCTTCGTAACCTTTCCTTGAACCCTTACCGTAACCTGATGATCGTGCATCCCCTGTGTCCTGAAGTTTCATTTCGCAGTAGTCGGAAGACACTCTGTTTTTTTCTATTTGCCGAAGTTATGTATTCATGCTGGCTTATTCGGGTGAACCCCATCCGTTCATTCACAGATATCAATGGCTGAGGCTTATCAGTCGAAGGGCTGTGTCCCGAAGCCTGTATCCGCTGGGAGGCTGTTGACAAAGTGATAATTTTCTTATATTGTTAATGTATCGGTTTGGTGATCTAGTAATGTACCAACTGCCTGAGTTTGACTGAAGTAGTTTTTGTTTTTGTTTTTTTCAAAAATCGGTCCATTTCTCTTTGGTATTATCTCTGAAGGAGGTGGGTAGGACCCTATCATCCGTTCATCTTGACTTTAATGAGGTTGATTCATTAATTCCCCGCTTTCATACAATAAATACAGGATAACTCTTTATTCCGTAAGCGTACGCTTCAAGATATACTGTGGGAAATCTCCTTCCTTCATTGTTTTGGGCTGTCTGAAATCTCCCAGATTGAAGAAATTCTGGAGATCTAATATTGAAACTCTACGCTCATAATGGTTGAATACGCTACTTGTAAAATCCTGATTTATACGCAGAGTGATCCTTCAGTCTGATAAAATATCTTGCTGGTTTATACAGTTATCTCTCCATGACCGGAGTCTACTGGACTAGGATTGATAAGCAATTAGCCAACCAGAAAGTTGCATTGTAAAAATGATAGTAGAATTACTGTATCATGTTGACAGAGATTGTTTAACTATTGTAAGGCAGAATGGTTGTCTGATTGCATGCTATCTAGTCGCGGCCAGCTTCTCTATAAGCAGCTAGGCATTTCTCAGTTAAATCATTAAGACCAACACCGCTATAAATTACCCATTACCTATAAACCCTGATTATTTTTTAAAGAAAAGTCATATCCATGTAAAAAAAAAAATAATGAGGAATCTATGTTGTTACAATTATACATTTCCTTTGAGATGCTGGCTGATTAATCTCTTGCGTCATGTTTGCAACCTTGCATGTTTTCTTCCGAAGTCTATTCATAAAGGAAGTTCAAAGCTTAATTTATTGGAAACCCGTTTGCATTCTTCAAAAACCAATATCCAATACAAGACAGCAAGAGTCATCAATAAGTACTCGATTCTTACCATTATTGTATCAGCCAACAGAAAAAATGTCTTGTTAAATATAACCCCTAACTTTAGGACCCGCCGATCTAATTTTTTCCCCTTTAGGTGAACATACTATTTGGTCCCACTCCCAACACTTCCGTGCTTTTCTCTAGTGAAAAGACTCATTGTCAGCTAATAAATTATTCATTTTGATCATTACTTGAATGATCCTTGAGTGAGATTGAAGCAATTCCTCCCTATCATTTCTGCTTTTTTTTTACTTGACGCATAGATTTTACAAACAAACTAAATGAAAATCGTAAAAGGTATGAATACGGTTAAAGAAAACTGTTTGAACCCTCACAAATCATTTTTAATGTAACCTTTTCATGACATAAAAAATGCCTAATTTTCTTTTAAAGTCATATTTCAATCGTCATACAACGTTTCCTCAGCTTCATTCAATGAATTTATCAATCTCAGAGCAAAAGTTGACTCAGCTGTTGTGTGTTTTCTTCACGATGTCTAACTTGGATTAGGCACAAAGCTTGCTGATTTTTTATTTTCCTTTGAAAGGTCTAAAACGCATGACAACATGATATAGAAATGTTTTCTACAGCCGTACAGAGCATCAGTTTTTCATGACTTTTAACCCCCAATAAAATGATGAACACCCATCCAATCTTCTAATTTCACACAAAAAGTCATAACTGGCCTCTCCAAATCCGTAAATTCTAACATTGTGCTCATCATTTCTGGTCCAAACAAGCAATCGCTAGTATTCAAGTCCTATTACTGAACGAGGATTTGTGCTAGAATGCAACTTTTTCAGCCAAGAGCTAACCAAAAATATTGTATAACCATACAGTTAAAATATCTTTGGTTGCTGCATTCAGTGACTAGACTCGGGCAGTCGTTTGTTTGATGGAACGGAAATAAAGTAACAGCCTTTCTTCTTGCTTTTGCTCTACCAAAGTAGTGTCTCAGTACAACCACAATTTGATCCAGTACAGCCAGAACTTTTCCTCTGCAAAGTATTTTTGAAAGGCTGCGTACTCTGTTTGAACTATGTTTTTTTTTTTTTTTTTTTTTTTTTTTTTTAATTTTTAAACAGCACTATATAGTAGCTAATCCCATTCAGAAATAACAACTGATGTAACAGTAACAGTACCAGGTCACTAACAACTAACTAGCAATGAGAGGATATGTAAAACATATAGGTTATTAATTTCACCCACCACGGCTCATTGGTGGGACTTACACTTTAGAGAACTTTTAGTGGATTTATAATAAGAAACAAAGTTTGGGCCATGAGGCCTTATCTTACACTAGATCACTCTATTTACAACATTACACTGAAACTCTACCCCACGAACAAAACCAAAATTATTTGAATCCACGAAATATTGGAAATTGTAGAAAAAATGAAAACTTGGGTTAAAAAAAAAAAAAGAAGTAACTTAAAATTGTGTCTTGCGCGCGAAAAGAATGAAAATATAAACATGATTAACAAACTTTTTTGTTTTGATGATGAATAAACTCTTTCAACTTAAAAAAAAAAACAAATAAGAGAGCAAGAATGTGGTGGAAGGGAGGATAAAGAAAGTCTTGTCATTATATAGTTTTTAGTACAAACAATAATGGATGTTGTCACCTAAAGCTCTTTGCTAAATGCCGATGATATACCTACACCTGATGAACTTTCAAGAATCGTTCGACAATCATTAAGACACTTTTCAGCGAAAGTTTGGATCTGTAAAATTTTGGAGAATCTCGGGCATTAAGGAGCGATTAACGATCGAGGCAATTAACCAAACGGCTTTCGCGGATTATTATCTTGCGATTGAAATAATTACGTTGGATAGCCGTGTGGGAGGGTGGTGAGGGCCCCCCGCTTCCCCTCCGAGTCGTCCCCACCAGTTTACAACGTCTGAAGTTTAAAAGTTTACCATCTTCACGCAAACATCCGACCGTATTAGAACGATATTTGTTGAAAAAGGCCCAGAACACATCAGTGGCGGCTCGTGTAATTTGGCAACAATGTCTTTCCTCCATTTGATTACACGTAAAATAATCGATTCGAGAGTTAAGAAGCGCTTCACCAACAATCGATTGTTTGCCGTAGATTCAAATAGAGGCAATACATTGTTGCCAAATTGCACGAGCCACAACTGGAACACATCAGGTGCGCCCTTTCTTGAGAATTAGCATGACTGTGACTAGGAAATTTTTCCGGATGAGAACACCTCATGTTTTGCGAGCCATTCTTTTGGAGACGTTCTCAATCATTGGCAACACAGAGTTTCTTCATCTCTCTCTTTTCTCCATTAAGGAACGTATGTTAGACAAGGATGGACAAGGGGATAAAACCCCCTCTTTCTGTCCTTTTCCTACTTATACATTCAAATGGGAAATGAGAGAGATGGAAGAGATCCTGGTTGCGCCAGTGCAACGAGAGTTTCTTCATCTCTCTCTTTTCTTCATTAAGAAACGTATGTTAGACAAGGATGGACAAGGGGATAAAACCCCCTCTTTCTGTCCTTTTCCTACTTACACATTCAAATGGGAAATGAGAGAGATAGAAGAGATCCTGATTGCGCCAGCGCTACAACAGTCCATAACAACCCATAGCCTTGGTTTTCATAGTGCAATTCTAGATTATAGCCTCCATTGCTACGTATCGAATTGAGAAATGCCCTACCTGATGAGGGGGGGGGGGTTCCGAGTCAGTAATATTTGTGTTAGGAACGGTTCTCCCTCCCTTTCAACTATATCGGAACGTACCAAATTCCTTAATCTTTTCGTTCGGATTGTATTGTTCACCTCCCAGTCGCTTGCGCCGTCAAAATACGGCTATACTAGACTGGTAGCGCACGGAATCGATCAATCCACGCCGCAACATTGACATCAACATTAGAATCGAATCCATTCGATGGCAGGAAAACATCGAAACTTCGATCGATGCATCGAACATAGCACAGGCCTTGCAAAGGATTTTCACGAACTGCAGACATTTGCTAACGAACTTTCCTTATGGACATGGGCGGCGCGTGGGGTCAAAAAGTGGGGGGGGGGCTAAAATTCAACAGCTTTTTTTTTTCTTCTTCACCTTTTTCACAATAAACGTTTGACGCTGGCGGGGGGGGGACAAATAGCCTTTTTCCTTCTTTTTCTCGTTTTCTTTCTTTTTCCTTTTCCCCTTTTTTTCTTTTTTTCTCGTTCAAAAATTTTTTTAGCCCCTCGTTCCCAAAAAAGTGGGGGGGGGCTATAGCCCCAATAGCCCCTTAAACGCGCCGCCTATGCTTATGGACGAAACATTTGCTAACAGTTTCTCTTTTTGGATAATTAAGAAAAAGTTTGACAAATTATCCTGAATCTTCTTGAAATTACAAGTTTAGGGCATTAGGTAGGGTATTTAAGTCGAGGAATCCGAATTTGTCATCAAGTTTTCCTCCATATTCTACTGTTCTTCCACAACTTTCCTAGTTCTCACTTGGTTTCCGTTGGATCGCAAATTTGAGGTTAGGTGCAGATAATTTCAGTTTTCCGGAGTAAAATTGAGTCTAAATGAAAAACACAGACAAAACTTGGATTTTGCGTGCTAAATTTTACGCTATTATGCAATATTTTTGTTTACTTACAAGGGGAGGCTCAGAAGTCGCCGCCTCCGATTTTGGAAACAATTGTACGAAAATGTAGCTAAAGTAAAACTATTAGACCCGTGTTTCTCACTTTTTGCCAATGGGCCTTCCTAAAGCGTCAGGAATTGTTTGAAGTTGCCGAAATTCACGTAAATATTCGGACCGCTCTCCGCTCGGGTATTTTACGTGAATTTCGGCAACTTTCAAAAAATTCCTGACGCTTTAGGAAGGCCCATTGGCAAAAAGTGAGAAACACGGGTCAAATAGTTTTACTTTAGCTACATTTTTGTGCAATGGAGCTGTTGCAAACTTTTGCTACAGGCTTATTAATAGTTGATTTCGGGGTAAAACCCTGCAAAAATAACGATTAGCGCACTAAAAAATCACGATATCCACTCCTAAACTCACAAAATGCTTCTAAATGCGAGACCGTAATGGCGGCCGAGGCCGCGGTTTTCTTATGGCAATTGTATGATTCTACTTCTTCTTGTGCGGTGTTGCGAGAACACCTCGTGTAGATGGCGCTGATTGAAGATAGGGAAACCCAATGCAAACCGCGGCCCCGGCCGCCATTAAGGTCTCGCGTTTAAAAGCATTTAGTTAGTTTAGGAGTGGATTTCGTGATTTTTTAGTGCGCTAATCGTTATTTTTACAGGGTTTCACACCATAATCAACTATTGATAAGCCTGCAGCAAAAGTTTGCAACAGCTCCATTGTTTTCAAAATCGGAGGCGGCGACTTCTGAGCCTCCCCTTGTTAGTCAAAAAATCAAAATTTATCGAAGAGTTATGATTGTAGTTTATGGTGGAATTTCGTTTGCAAATGTCTGCAGAACCGTTCGCTTCTAGCAAAGAGAGAGGAAAACAAATTCCTGGCTACGGCTGTGACCAGTGGCGTCGCGTGCCATATGGCAACAATGCAACTGCTCCATTTAAACTCATTGAATGTATCGAATTTTCCTTGTGCACTGTGCACCCCCTGAATTCGATATTTTACATGAGTTTAAATGGATGGAATACAGTGTTGCCAAATTGCACGCGACGCCACTGGCTATGTCCACTAAATTAATTAATGGGGCCTTTTATCTTTTCGCGATAATGGATTGTAAACCTTTCAAAGTATACTTGTCGGAACTTCAAAGTCTTTCAGGTCGCAAAGTTCATCCGATCTCGAAGCCGCTCCGTGATTGAGACTTTAGTCCGGATAAAAAAAAAAAAAAAAAAAAAAAAAAAAAAAAAACCCGCGCTCCAGTATCAACATCAGAGATCAGCATCCGTACCTCAATACTTCCGATCGATTTGATATGAATCTGAAATGAACCTGACGATGAATCGGATGCGAAGAATCCGGTTTGATATTCTCGCACGCAAAAGCGCAACGAGAGTTTCTTCATCTCTCTCTTTTCTCCATTAAGAAACGTATGTTAGACAAGGATGGACAAGGGGATGAAACACCCTCTTTCTGTCCTTTTCCTACTTACACATTCAAATGGGAAATGAGAGAGATGGAAGAGATCCTGGTTGCGCCAGTGCAACGAGAGTTTCTTCATCTCTCTCTCTTTTCTCCATTAAGAAACGTATGTTAGAGAAGGATGGACATTGGACAAGGGGATAAAACCCCCTCTCTCTGTCCTTTTCCTACTTATACATTCGAATCGGAAATGAGAGAGATGGAAGAGATCCTAGTTGCACCAGTGCAACGAGAGTTTCTTCATCTCTCTCTTTTCTCCATTAAGAAACGTATGTTAGACAAGGATGGACAAGGGGATAAAACCCCTTCTTTCTGTCCTTTTCCTACTTATACATTCAAATGGGAAATGAGAGAGATGGAAAAGATCCTGGTTATTGGGCCAGTGCTCGTACGGAACGGTTCCTTGCAATTTAAGATTGTCATCTACACTTCGGCATGTTTGCGATTTATGCAAACCGATGAAGTAAAATGCAGTTTCGAAGTCCACTCTCGTGTAGTTTAAACATTGTTGTCAGATTGGCAGAGTTGCCGTTTGGCGTGGATTTATTGAAATGGAACGCTTGCAAACTTTTGCTGTGAGCAGATCGTGAGGAGATCGATTCAAAACCATTTTTTTTCTTTCTTTCTTCATTTTTCACGTTATCTTCGCGTTATCAGTGCATTTCAAAAAGGGTGATGTCATTAAAATACTGCTCTTTCATTGGTTATCCTACATTGAAAAATTATACAGGGTGTTGAAAAACTGTCCCCGAATATTTCAGGAGCGGATTCTACAGGTCAAAATAAGACTTTTTATCCTGATAAACATGTGTCCAAAAATGCCCCCCTTTTGAGCTACAGCCCCTCAAAGTTTTAAAAAATTGACGGTTTTTTTTGGAATAGCGACCACTATTATGAACCAAATGTCCTAAAAATTGGTATCCCATTTTTAAAACTTTGAGAGGCTGTAGCTCAAAAGGGGGGCATTTTCGGACACATGTTTATAAGGGAAGAATGTCTTATTTTGACCTGTAGAATCCGCTTCTGAAATATTCGGGAACAGTTTTTCAACACCCTGTAGAGAAGAAGGTTCAACCCTTTTTTTTTTTTTTTACTCCTGGTTGTCAGTAAAAGTTATAACGATAAGTTCTCGAAGATAAGTTGTTAAAAACTGGAGTAAAAACATAATTGAGGTAGAATTCTACAGCCCTCTCCTTCCAAAAAGAAACAGTTGAGCGACACACCATTAGTCTCCACTTAGAGAGTGGCCAGCAACTTTGATGATACGGATGGCAAGCGACTCCCGTACTTACAATTAGTGCTCCGCTATGACAAATCAATTGCCTTACAAAACGGAAAGAAAACAAACACGAAGAGACGAAAAAACAAAGGGTCCCTCGAGAGGGAGCCGACTTAAAAGGAAAGGACAGAAGAATAATGGAGGTTAAAAAAAAAAAAAAAAAAAAAAAAAAAAAAAAAAAAAAAAAAAAAAAAAAAAAAAAAAACTTTTAGTATAAGCGAAAGCATGACCGCAGTTGTAAAGAGCGCATCCAGTCTGACCTGATGACCTGCTGAGACCTGACCAGTAGTGACTGCAAACGGAAAACAAAAGATCCTTTCTTGCTTTTGTTGTTTTCCTCTCCAACACAGACGGAGACTCTAAAGACTCAGACGCAAGGCATTTCGTCGCCAGTATAATTTGTCATTTCATCCGCTGGCCATTTTTTTTTTTTTTTTTTTTTAAAGAGTGGGCGTCTCGGAAACGACAACTTGTTTCTCGTCTTGCGTGTTTTGTCAGTCGTCTGTCGTCTGCACGTCACTCATCATTTTTTACGAGTGGGTCCACTTGCCGTGCGGGAAGTATCACGTCTAGATTTAAGGTTGTCAGTTTTTCAACCTCGTAATCTTGCCTCGTCATCAATGGCGTACGCAGGATTCTTGTTGGTGGGGGCTTGCAGTGCAATGATGAGCGTTGGACTGAAAATGATTCCTCTCTTCCCCTCTACCCCTAAAAATCGAAGGTCTGGGGGAGGGGCTGAGATGTTCTAATCAATTTGGATTCTCAAAGTAGCTCTTCAATGAGCATTTGGTACAGTGACAAAAGTAGCGTGCCATTTGGCAACGTTGTATTGTATCCATTTAAACCCATGAAATAGGTCGAATTCGTGCGGACCGTCTGGAAAAAAAAACAAAAAACAAAAACAAAAAAAAAAAAAAAAAAAAACAAAACAAAAAAAAAAAACAAAAACAAAAAACAAAACAAAAACAAAAAACAAAAAAAAAAACAAGGTTTGTGTAGAAATTGACCCTCAAATGGTAAGAGGCCCCTTCATTTTCTCAAGCGGCAACCATCCCAACAACTGAGCGGAGACTTTTTTTTATCGTTGATAGTCACCCTGTCATGAACTATCCTATCTAATTCCTATTCGGTTCCTATCAAATTTGAGACATTTATCTGTGTTTCCGTAGAAAAAGTGTTAAATTAGACAGGAATCTCCCATGATACCTGAGTTGAACTGCCATTACGATCTTGCCATGGTAGCAGCTTTGTGAATTTATTACTGAATATTATACTTTGTTAGAGTGATTTTCGTGATTTTCCCTGGTTTTTATAGCAGATTACAGTAAGCAGTCCACCAACAAAATCAGGCTTTCTAGCATTGGGGAAATCCCGGAAGTCCTGGAATTGTCTGAGAATGGGGCAGTTGCAAGGGTCTAAAATGTTGAGTTTTTTATAAAGAAAATGAAAGTATTAGATGAACTGAGAACAAAGATGCCTTTGGTTTCTCAAGAAGTCCCATTGTTCCGGAGATGAGATTTTGGCCCGAAATACATTGTTTTAAATGGGAATTCCGCGTAGTGACGTCACTACACACACGATTTTATACAACTTTACACATCTGTATCTCCGAAACCGGGACACATATGAAAAAACTAAAGGCACCATTGTTCTCAGCTCATCAAGTACTATCATTTTCTTTTTAAAAAACACAACATTTCAGACCCTAAGCAACTGCCCCATTTGATTTCATCAGTGAAAAACTGACAACATGGCACTTTTGAGGGGATTTGATTATAAGCCAGTTTTATCAGGGACTTTGAATCCGACACTCGGGAACCAAAATTAGTGCATTAGTTTTTGCTGAAATGTCCAACTTGATGAAGTTTGCGTCGTAATTAACCTTTTTGCGGCAAGATTTCATGACGTCATGGAAAAATTGTGACGTATATCGTGGAGAATCATATAGGAATAAATCGTCAGGAAGGTTGACAAATGTAATTTGCTGGACACCCTGCCTGTGGCGGATCCAAGGGGGCACCCGTAGTCTAGATGCCTCAAATGAGTCTATTGCAAACTTTTGCTACAACGATTAAGAGTATTTTATCTAATGTAAAACCGCCTGAAAAGTCCATTGGTGGCATCAGAAAGTCATAAAATGCAATAACAAACTCACAAGAGACGTTTAATTAAATCCAAGGTGGCGGATAAATATCGAGCAATTTGTATGCATGCACCACGAACATCCAAGGATAGCCAACCTCACAATATCGATCACGCAACCAATCACAACGTAAACAAACACATAACCTCTACTTCCAGTGAGGTTGTCAAAGTTGGCCAACCTTGGATGTTCACGGTGCATGCATACAGATTGCTCGATATTTATCCGCCATCTTGGAATTCTTTTAACGCCTCTTGTGAGTTTATCATTGCATTTTTTGACTTTCTGATGCCACCAATGGACTTTTCAGGTGATTTTACATTGGATTAAACACTCTTAATCGTTGTAGCAAAAGTTTGCAACAGACCCATTTTGCCTCTTTTTCAACAGCAAGTATAGCCCCAAATTGATCCCTGCGACGATTCAAATTTCAAATTTCATATGCGTGCCCCCCCCCCCTCCCCAGAAAAATAGGAAGTATACTTATAAGTATGGTTTGCCTGTGGTTTTAACTTTTGACCCTCAGCTTGTGCTCACCGATCATCAGCGTGCGGGATCGTGCAGACGCTACATTATATTTGGTCCCTGAATTTCGGCCTCTTTTTGACGATCTCATACCATAGTGTGCCGTAGTGGCCGCGGCCACTTACTGCCGACCGCGCGCCTGCACTATCATTTCCTATAGACGTGCTCACTGCTTAATGCATACTGCTCCTGAGCGATACCTGATACAGGTGAATGATTGACGCCTGACGGTTAGGTATAGACGCGATACGAGGACGTTGCGTTGGTTGTTGGAGTAGCTCCTATAAGATAATGGACGCAGACCGTAGAGAGAGACCGCTCGTTCTATGACGTAAGCAACCCGAGCGCAACTAGGCGAGTAGAGCTAGAATCCAACTTCGTTATACGAATGTAACTTGTTGCGAAATGTGAAATGCGGGTGTCCTGTGTTCCAGGTCGGTCGTTACACCGTTGTATCTTGAATGCACCGTTGCTTGCAAGGATAACCTTTCCGCGCGCGTATATATGTATACTAACGTCACTGATTTGCATTGAGGCTCGGAATCAATGGCGTACGCAGGAATTAGTCTCTCTCGCTCTTTTCCCGTTTGAATTTATGTACCAGAAAAGGAAAGAGATAGGGGCTGAAGACACGTCTAAGCCCCTGTGTCTGTCCTTTTCCTACACACATGTGCAAATGGGGAAAGAGTGAGAAAGGTGAATTCCTGTGTACGCTACTGCTCTACTGCTCGGAATAGTCGGAATCGCGGAGGGAGACTACGCCAAGTGCGCCATCACATAGTTCGTAAAAAAAAAAAAAAAACAAAAAAAAACAAAAACAAAAAAAAACGGTTTTTACTATACTGGTCAGTTTGTTTTTAAAATTTAATGAATTTTTTTTTAGGGGAAAGGGGGAAAAAAATGGTTTAACGAACGGTTTTTACTATACTGGTCAGTCTGTTTTTAAAATTTAATCAATTTTTTTTCTAGGTGGAAGAAAAATAAAGAGAGGGGGGGGGAAACAAAAAAAAAAAAAAACAAAAAAAAAAGAAGAAGCAAAATAATAAAACAAACTACAACAAAGAGCTACATCTCGTGTCAGAGGTGTAGGCCAAGCTCACCGATAATCTTTGTTGACTTTTCAATTTTCACTCTTTTAGATCCTCTCTCCATCAAAACTACGCCATAAAGAACTTATAAGTCTAGTTCAGATGATTTATATGTATATATTTTATTTGTAAAAACATGGTTCGTGGAGCCTTGAAAATTCCTTGAATAACCTTGATTATTTTTTTCGGTTTTCATATGCTTGAATATCCTTGAATTTTGATGAAGTCGTCAAATGAACTTGAAAATCCTTGAAAATGACTGTCTTCAGCTCATCAGCTCGCCATTTTTTTTGATAATTTCGTATGTGTGCTTGATGAATGTCGCGTAGCTATGGTTGCGAAGTCGCGAAAAAGATTGCAGAGGTCTGTAGGAACTATTTTTTTTTTCTTTTATTTCTATGTCTGTACGGGTTTCCTTTGGTTAGTGAGAATCACCATGTGTTTTGTCTGCCTCAAGAAAATTGGTGAAAAAGTGACTACGTTTCTGCTTGTCGACAGCCCTTTGAAAATCCGTGAAAATTCCTTGAAAAGTCCTCGAAAAACCTTGAATTTTCTTTAAAAAAAAAAATCTGCCCTTAACCATGGCAATAATGTTTTGTCCAGCGCGCCTTCAATTAATTAAATAGGCAAAACCAACCCCGCTAAGTAGGAATTTTTAACTACCTCTCAATTGAGGTTCTTATCTTATTGTTAGAGGTTAATTATTGTATACAGCGCAGCGTACGCCAGTACTGACCTACGACGCTTTTTATGCATTCGGACGGAGTCGACCGCGTGAACGAATTCGAAGGTTAAGTTCGACGGTGACCAGCCGGTTTTGCCGACATTTCGATCCGTTCCCATCCCATGAGTTCCTCGTCTTCTCTTTTCCTTGTATAATACATAAACCCGTGTTATAGTACTTCTCACCTGATATGTAACCTTTGCTTCAAGCGGCAGTATCACAGATGGATTGTAGAATTCCCGTTAAATACATTTATCTGCTCGTGAAACATCAGTACTGCAGTGTTTTGCAGTCAATTCTAGTCAGGCATGGTGGCAGGTGTGAACGGTCACCTGAACAGTTTGTCTGCGCCGACTGGAACGCATTATTACGCGCGCGTTTTTTAAACAAGGCCGCGTCGGAAGCGAAGCGTTAATGTCGGGTGCTATACGCCGTGATTCTGTCGGCGGACAGTGCGCCGAAATAAGTGATTCGGTGGCATCCGCCTAGGATCACGTGACGTCTACATAAGTATCCAAAAGAAAATGAACTGTAAGGACACACGAACACTTTCTCACATCAAATTTAATCTGGGGGACCCCTACCAGACGGCCCAGACCCCCTTTATTATTCTGGGGGAGACCTCCAGACCAGACCCCCCTTTATATTCTGGGGGATACCCCCATACCCCCTTTTATATTCTGGGGGAGACCTCCAGACCAGACCCCCCTTTATATTCTGGGGGATACCCCCAAACCCCCTTTTATATTCTGGGGGAGACCTCCAGACCAGACCCCCTTTATATTCTGGGGGATACCCCCAAACTCCCTTTTATATTCTGGGGGAGACCTCCAGACCAGACCCCCCTTTATATTCTGGGGGATACCCCCAAACCCCCTTTTATATTCTGGGGGAGACCTCCAGACCAGACCCCCCTTTATATTCTGGGGGATACCCCCAAACCCCCTTTTATATTCTGGGGGAGACCTCCAGACCAGACCCCCCTTTATATTCTGGGGGATACCCCCAAACCCCCTTTTATATTCTGGGGGAGACCTCCAGACCAGACCCCCCTTTATATTCTGGGGGATACCCCCAAACCCCCTTTTATATTCTGGGGGAGACCCCCAGACCCCCCTTCTATATTCTGGGGGAGATCTCCAGACCCCCTATAATATTCTGGGGGAGACCCCGAGACCCCCCTTAAGGGGTTAATTTTACAGTTGGCTGGTTGCAGAATGTTTTTGCAAATTTTCATTGAAATTCAGACAGCTTATATTTGAAATATTCCAATTTTTCCGTACGTTCACCCATTTCACCAATTTTCCCACTGATTTTAATGGAAACCTTTTATCATCCTTAACCTGCCTACAATGGGTCTGTTGCATACTTTTGCTACAACAATATAGAACCTTGATTCTTATGTAAAATTCGGCGAAAATAACGATGCGCACATTAAAAACGTTCAGAATCCACTCATTAACTCCGGTAATCACTTCAATTTTAAACAGCCTGCGCTACAATATACACTGTTTGCACCGGTATACTACTACATAGACGCAACCAACTTCTAAAGACATGAACTATTGGCTGCATTTGCTCTCTGGTCTTTTCGGTTTATCAAAGATTACAAAATAATATAAGAAATGTACGCATCTAAACGAAACATTCCAATGTTTGTAAGTTCTGTTCATCTTTAAATAAACGAGATGGTTCCATCTATGAATTTTGAGAGTTTTTAATGTGCGCATCGTTATTTTCGCCGAATTTTACGTTAGAAACAATGAGTTATATGGATGTAGCAAAAGTACGCAATGCAGACCCATTTAAAACTTCGAAAAAACCAAAAAAGTTCCTCCGGGGAACAGTGGCGGCTCGTGCATTTTGGCAACAATGTTTTCCCTCCATTTGAATACATGTAAAACAATCGATTGCAGGTGAAGCGCTGCTTCACTATCGAATCGATTATTTTGCATTGAATCAAATGGAGGGAAAACATTGTTGCCAAAATGCACGAGCCGCCACTGCCGGGGAATGGTAAAAGCAACTTCTCTGCAAAATGCTGATGCATAATATGGACGATTGGTTCAAAAGTTATGCTGGAATATAGACTGGCAGCACTGGCGCAACTAGGATCTCTTCCATCTCTCTCATTTCCCATTTGAATGTATGAGTAGGAAAAGGACAGAAGGAGGGGGTTTTATCCCCTTGGCCATCCTTGTCTAACATACGTTTCTTAATGGAGAAAAGAGAGAGAGATGAAGAAACTCTCGGTGCGCTACTGACTGACAGATATCTGCGCCATCGCAATACTTACTCAATTTCTAATTTCGTTAGTTGCACTGAAAAAAATAGATTTGTGAAGTCAGTAAAATGAAGCAAAGGCTAATTTTACCAGCCATTTTCAGTAAAATTGACTAATTATATAGCTAATTTTACGTTTTGGATTGTAAATTTTGCTTAAATTTGATTAATTTTATAATTTGGATCATTAACTTTACCAATCGGATTGTAAATTTAACAATTCAAAGCATTGTAATTTTTGCAAGTCATATAGCTGTCACGCCAAGACAGCCATGTAATATGCAAAAGTCACAATGATTTGGATTGTAAAATGTATTATTTGGATTGAAAAATTTGCAATCCAAATAGAGAAATTATTAAAACTTAAGCAAAATTTACAATTCAAATCGTAAAATTAGCCATACGTTTAGTAGGATTTACCGAAAATAACAAGTAAAATTAGCATGTGCTTTATTTTACTGATTTTACAAAACTTAATTGCTATTTTAGTAATTTCATTTTTTTCAGTGTGTGAGAAAGTAAAAACAAATCTATATGTATTTTTAAAGCTATCTTATCTACTTTAACAGATTTATCAAGTAATGGGCCGGTTGCTAACTTTTGTATGAGGCTCTCTTGCGGTATTTTCGGAACTGTTTTTCGATTTTCAGATTTTGGCCACTAAATCAACTCTATCTTAACACTGTGCGGCGGTGTGCTTCGTCGCGACGCGCTTAGATTCGCCACACTCTCTCTTTCTCCCGTTGTCTGGTGTGTACGACCCCCCCCCCCCCCGTAAATTTCCTTGTTCTCTTGCAAAATCCTGACTGTAACAATGTGCTAGTCTCTACGTCAGGTTCTGCGGTTGTGGATTGGGTCAGGATTCAGTGGCGGCTCGTGCGATTTGGCAACAGTGTTTTTATCCCATTTAAATACATGGAAAACAATCGAAACTCGAGGAGGCTGCCAGCCTCTGATTGAATCGATTTTTTACCTAAGTTTAAAATGCATGGTTGCCAAATCTCACGGGCCGCTACTGTCAGGATTGTCAGTTTTTCTTCGAATCCAGGAAAATGCTGTTTCTTTATGGGCCTTGTATCAACATTCTTCAATGTAGTACAACTTACGAAGAAAGTTAGTACAATCCGGCAACTAAGTTTTACAGCGTGTTTCATAGTCATAGTCATACAGTCAGCGTTATTTTGCATAATTAATTATATCGAATCGTTCCAGCGGCCCATATCCAGAAAATTTTTAAGGAGATTGGCCCGCGGTGATGACAAAAAAGTTCTGCATGGAGCCGAATAAAATTGGAACGCTCGAAGTCAGACTCAACCTATTCAATACCACACCCTAAGTAATTTGATTTCGTATCTCTACCTCTCATTACATAGAAAAAGCTTATTGCATGCACTTGTAAAGCAATGTTTCATTAAACGCCTTCAATTACCGGTACAGGCAAAATTAACACCGAGGAGTAAGAATATTTAACTGCCCCCTGAATTTGAAGGAGTGATAGCTTTCATTTCTTCAGGTATGAATTAATCTGAATCTGGTAGTGAAAGGGTTAAGTTCAACCTATGCCTTGGCTCGTACCATGCGATATATTGATGCCCACTCCATTTAATACTATAGAAAAGTATCGATTTCTCGGGGGTTCAATTGCACCCCCTGACGATCGATACTTTTCCATAGCTTTAAATGGAGTAGACATAACCTAAAAATCCCCCATGGTATGGTTACGCAGGTTACCCATTAAACCGCCACTCTATATAAATGTATAGCTCACTGCATGGCTGCCACTGAATCACAGGAAGTAAACGTTACGGGGAAAAAATGAGCTCAAAATTTCTGAAATTTACTCTTCGGGGAAAGTGAATGGTGTCTTTATTGTTGGCATTCGGTGAACGTTGGAACAGGACAGACCTAGAACCGGAAAGCAATCGATTAAATGGAAAACGAATGACTTTCAAGCATTTCCTCGAAAAAGGGACGCGGGGGTGCTGTTACGTATAGTCTGTTCAGCGAGTTAAGAGCCATGGGCTGTCGAGCGAAAACGCATTATTTGACAACACTGCTGGGCATTTAAGAAAGATGTGAGACAAATAAAAAGGTCTCTCACTGTCAGTTCTTTCAAAGGTGAGTTTGAACGCGATCCGTCCTCGGACCATCTTTTGTTCAACGGCTACCGCTAACTTCATTGTTTTGTAACGTTTTCTTTAAATTCAGTGTCCTATCCAAATTTTCTTTCCGCGACTTCAAAGACAAATTATAACCACCTATTCGATCTCAGCGCAATTTTTCCTTGAGATTGACTCCAAATTTCAAGCAAATAGCTCGAGATTAAGTTGAATGATGAGCACAGGAAAATTCAGAGTTCAATCTATTAATTCAGACAAACCTTGGCCTATTTGCGTGAAAATTGGAGTCAATCTCAAGGAAAAATTCCGCTGAGATCGAATAAGTGGTCATAATTTGTCTTTAAATTCGCGGAAAGAAAATTCAGATAGAACACAGAATTTAAAGAAAACGTTACAAAACAATGAAGTTAGCGGTAGCCGTTGAACAAAAGATGATCCGTGGACGGACCTTCCAAACTCGCCTCTGAAGGTACTGACAATGAGAGACCCTTTTTAAACTGTCTCACATCTCTCTTGAATGCCCAGCAGTGTTGTCAAATAATGCGTTTTCGCTCAACAGCCCATGGCTCTTAACTCGCTGAACAGACTATAATTTTAATTGAATTTAACGTCATGGTAGGAGGATCTTCCGCAAAATTTCCGTTTGAATTGACGCGAGTTGAGGAGGCCAAGAGAACCACGACAAAAAGAATTGCAAGGATATTTCCGATTCCCTATCTCCGGAGCAGGAGGGAGCGGGGTGGCGGGGTGGGGTGGGGGGCTTTTCAACTGCGTGAATGGTTGATATAACCCCCCCCCCCCCCCCCCCCCAACCCTGATCGGGGCATTGCGATTGGAAAAACGGCGGGGCGGCAGGAAAATCGAGGTCTGTTCAGCGCGACACAATTAATTAAGTGATTGGAAAAACGTTTAACTCCGCCAGCCAGCCAGCAGTTGCAGATCGCGAACAATCGATGGGTGCAAGTTGCAGCAACGACACTTCTACAATTCATTTCAAATGGGAGAATTGTCGTTGTTGTTGTTGTTGTTGAGCACCCACGCTCACAATCAGACCCATATCGCTTCAATTGAACAGATTTTATGGCAGAAGGGAGCCAACTTTTATGTTTGCATGCGCAGAGGGTAGGTATCAACATTCAACGAAAAGGAAAACCATAGTAGTTCATTTCGTTTAGAATGGAAATAAGAAACATCTTACTACTTTTATACGTATTTCCACTTTAAAAACGCCGAAATCGGGAACTTCGGAGCAATTAACTAAATCCGTAAAGTAAAATTAAAAAATTAAGCAAAATGTCAGAAAAAGTGTTTATTATAAGCACAAATCGCACAACAAAATTCAATCAATAATTCTAATGGGGCTGTTGCACACTTTTGCTATAAGCGATTTAATAGTCGATACTGGTGTAAAAACCTTCACAAATAACGACGACAGCTCTAAAAACTTCCGAAATCTATTCCTATATAAACTCGATAAACGCTTTTATTTGCGCGGGCGTAATGGTGGCTGAGGGTAGTAACAATGGGAGCTTCCCATCTAAGAATACCGTAACTCTATCAAGAAGTGACCAATAAGAGACTGCTTTCATTTGACACCTGTGTCACTAGGTGTTGCGGTACTATTTATCGGAAGGAGATCATCTCTCTGATGACCACTTACTCTGTGAATCATCCTTGTCAGCATAGAAAGAGTGGCGAAATTAAGATAGGAATCTCCCATTTTTACTGCCCTCGGCCACCATCATTACGCCCTCGCAAATAAAAGCGTTTTTTGAGTTTAAGAGTGGATTTCGGAAGTTTTTAGTGCTGCCATTGTAATTTTTCGAGGTTTTTATACGAGAATCGCCTGTTAAATCGCTTATAGCGAAAGTGTGCAACAGCTTCATTTTGCAAAATGCATCAGCGACTCATTTCACCCGCAATAATTGTGACAATGACCTCATAGGAGCCCCCTATCTTTGCCTCATTAACTTTTATGTTCAAGCACGAAAAGATCTGCGGACAGGCATGGTAGGAGTGAAGTGAAATGGACGGGAGGGATGCATCTCCATGGGGAGGTAGGGAGGGGCGGAGGGAGGGAGGTGGGAAGAAAATGAGCGAGTTACGTCAAAAATAGAAGTTCGATCTCGTTCAGTTTGTTTTCCGTTTTTGTGCAACAAATGAATGGATAATCGGTGCAATCCCATGGTAATACGGCTGAGGAAGGGAGGGAGGGGGGGAAATGGAAGGAGGGTGAGAGGGAGGAGGAGGAGGATGCATTGCAATGCGGAAAGCGCGGCGAACGGGGGTGTTGAGGACTCCGGGAGTGTGGACCCTAGTTTCTCTCTCTCCATACCGATGCTATGCCGCGTCTCCAAGGGCACCTCTCCCCCCCCCCGCCAATCTTCGGGGGTTCCTACGTCTATAGACTGCGCCACGACGCTATGCGACCGTAAGACAAGACAAATTTACATGGTTTATAGATTGTGCTGAAAAATATCAGAATGGGTCTGTTGCATACTTTTGCTACACCAATATAGAACCTCGATTCTTACGTAAAATTCGGCGAAAATCACGATGCGCACATTAAAAACGTTCAAAATCCACTCATTAACTCAGGAAATCACTTCAATTTCAAACAGCCCGCGCTACACTAGACACTATTTGCACCGGTATACTACTACATAGACGGAACCACCGTGCATAAGTAAACAACATCGTAACTACAAAATGATGAAATTCCCTTCTAAATACATGAACTATTGGCTGCATTTGCTGTCTGGTCTTTTCGGTTTATCAAAGATTGCAAAATAAAATAAGAAATGTACGCATCTAAACGAAACATTCCAATGTTTGTAAGTTCTGTTCGTGTTTACATAAACGAGATGGTTCCATCTATGTAGTTATAAGTCGGTGATATAGTGTCTAGTGTAGCGCGGATTGTTTGAAATGGAAGGTATTTTCTGAGTTAATGAGTGGATTTTGAAAGTTTTTAATATGCACATCGTTAATTTCGCCGAATTTTACTTCAGAATCAATGTGTCATGTTGATGTAGCAAAAGTACGTAACAGACCCATTAAAGAATGGGACTAAAATATGTGATCCCTCGCGCGCTAAGCGGCTGAGCACATATATATATATATTGAACTGTTTACCGTTTCGCCAGTCCTTGCCTTGCAATTACAGCGGCGGCTCACTTGTATTTGTTTTTTGTGTGTTTTTATTTTTTTTATTTGGTTGAAAAAGGGTCTGTTAATTGGCCCGAAACGTCCCAAATTTTAATTGGTTCCAGCCTTTATCCCAATTTAAGTTGTTTTCTATATATATATATATATATATATATATATATATATATATATATATATATATATATATATATATATATATATATATATATATATATACACACGTAAAAACTTAGATCAGCCAACAAAATATAGAAAACAACTTAAATTGGGATAAAGGCTGGAACAAATTAAAATTATATATATATATATATATATAATATAATTGACTGATAGTACACCAAGTATGGAAGGGTTATAAGAGCGCGTTGATCTCACGATAAATAGAAATCATCTTAAGCTCAGCATGAGATCAACATGAAATCAGGTTTCAAATCTCATGCCGAGATTTCGTTATGATTTTTGATGAGGATTTTTACCAGGGATTTACATTTTACAATGTAGCAACCATGGATGATACACGACGCCCTGCCGCCGCCGCGAGACCGTGACCTCAAAGTTTAGTCTCGGCGCGCGGATCGGATTTGATCGGCTCAGCTCGGCTTGGAGACGACTATCCCCGATCTCGATGCACCAGTACTTGCAGCGGGTGTGAGAGCTTGGCGTCACCCCGAGCCAATTAGATGAACGATAAACATACATAAATTCATAACATAAATAGTATACACACATGGTGTTACAATAAAATTTATCTCCTTGAAATTTTTCAATTTGGTTAAAATGTTTGATGAACGCCGGAAAACCAATCAAAATTGAACCGCTAATAGGGCTCTTGCAAACTTTTGCTACAGGGGATTTAAGAGTTTATTCTTGGCATAAAAACCTGTAAAAATGACGATGAGTACTTACACCAAAAACAAATCACGAAGTTCACTCTCAGAATCGGGCTTAGTGGCTGAAAGACGCAGGTATCATGAGAGATTCCTACCTAAATGGGGCAGTTCCAAGGGTCTGAAATGTTGTGTTTTTTTATAAAGGGAATGATAGTAAGTACTTGATGAGCTGAAGACAGAGGTGCCTTTGGTATTTTCATAAGTGTCACGGTTTTGGAGATGTGTAAAGTTATAGAATTCCCATTTAAAACAATGTATTTTGGGTCAAAATCTTATCTCCGGAACAATAGGACTTAATTAGAAACCAAAGGTATATTTGTTCTCAGTTCATCAAGTACTTTAATTTTCTTTATAAAAAACACAACATTTTAGACCCTTGCAATTGCCCCATTGAGACATATCTCTGTGTTTCCTTAGAGAAATTGACACATCAGACAGGAATCCCCCATGATACCTGTGTTGAATCGCCATTTAGAACTTGACGTTTTAGCAGTTATGTGAGTTTATTCCTGAATTTTAGACTTTCTCAGTGCGATTTTCGTGTTTTTCGATGGTTATTACATCATATTGGACTATTCATTTGCCCGCTGCAAAAGTCTGCAAGAGCCTCATTGCACAGCAATGTTGGGCTAAAATTAATTTTTGAATAATAAAAAAATATGTTTTAATATTATTATTGTTGTTGCTGTGGAATGGGCAGGAATCTGGCGAGAATTCGAGCTATTCTAACCTCCAAATGCATCGTCTAATCTGTAATATCTTGTTGATTCCGGCAATTTTAGTCAAGGAACCAGGCATAATTGAGCATTTTTGAGGACGTAGAAGTGATAATCGCTAAAATTGTTATACATTTAATAGCCTAAATTTCCGTTCAAAAATGCGCTTATGGGAAAAATACCTTGAATTAGAGTTTGTTTGGAACCAGAGGGCCTCGGACGGCAATCGATACGATATATTATCCAGCAATTTGGCAACCACGAATTTATCCCATTTGAACGTATGAGAAACAATCGATTCTTGAGGGGGCCATGGCCCTTTTACTAATCGATTGTTTCTCATGCATTCCAATGAGAATAATACACAGTTGCCAGATTGCTGGATCCACCTTTGGAAGCCGACATTTTTCCGAACTCTGAATTCTCTGCCAATCGGCAACACTGTTTTTGACTCCTTTCCACAAATGCATCAGTGCAATTTCCAAACACATGAACTCAATTTACCACTCTTTCGCTCACCCTCTCAGTAAAGAAAACATTGTTTTCTTCTCTCTCCGGGCGCCATATTTTAAAAGTAATTTTACCCGCTGCAGACAGACGTTGCGTTGATAAAGGACTCACTTTTTATCTTCGTCCATCTGTTGGTTTAAGGTTTAATTTTAAGACAAAAAGTGTAATAACAGAGTACAGCTAGTTTGTAACCATTTTGTGAGGACGTAAAGGAAAGAAGATGGGGGGGGGGGGAGAATATCCTGCACTTTGAGGGAGTTACATTTCTCCGACTTTATGTGTGTTACGGAAAATTTGATAGAAAGCGCTTAGCGCCTTACCATTAATCATTTTCCTCCTTTCATAAGACACCTGCGACTCAGCCTCTTATCCGTCTCTGAAACCTGAAACCATGTAAAGAAAAAAAGAAAAAAGTACACTACTCATTCTTCCTTGGATCTCATAACTCACTGGCTCTGAAACTCGTGAAACACTCGGCACTCTGCGTGACCCAAAAAAAAACAAAAACAAAAAAAAACAAAAAAAAATTATTTGCTTCGAAAGGTTAGAAAAGTGGAAAAAAGTGCTACGCATATGCAGTGTTTATAGACTGTTTTAGTAGAGCGATATATCGTATCGATTGCCGTCTGAGGGCCTCTGGTTCCAAACAAACTCTGGTTCAATGCATTTTCCCCATAAGCGGATTTTTGAACGGAAATTTAGGGTATTAAATCAAACAATTAATGCGACCTCTTTGCGATTATGAATTCTACGTCCTCGAAAATGCTTAATTTTGCCTGGTTCCACCCGTAAAACTGCCAAAATCAACAAGATATTACAGATTAAACGATACGTTTGGAGGTTGGAATCACCCAAATGTTATTGTTGTTGTTGTGGAATTGGCGGGATTACGGGCGATTCTAACCTACAAATGCAACATTTAATCTGTAATATCTAATTGATTTCGGCAGTTTTAGTCAAGGAACGAGGCAAAATTAAGCATTTTCGAGGACGTAGAATTCATAATCGCAAAAAGGTCAAATTTCCGTTCAAAAGTTCGCTTATGGGGAAATTACATTGAACCAGAGTTTGTTTGGAACCAGAGGCTCTCGGACGGCAATCGATACGATATATCGCTCTACTAAAACAGTCTATTGTTACATCAACATTCTTACCTTATACGCCTTCATACGTCTCACACTGGATCATAACATGGTTTTTTTCGGACATCAAAAGTTCTTGGTTTTTTCTTTAAAAAAAAAAACTTTTTAGTGTCGATATTCTTTTGCGAAAACCATTGGATTTTATTCACTTTAACCTCTGACGTGAATCAAGTCATCAAGTTCTTTAGTCTTGTTGCCATGTATTGTTCAAAATCCAGCGGCGGCTCGTGCAATCTGGTAACAGTGGATTTCCTCCATTTAAAACTGTGTAAAATAATCGATCAGTATCGATCTTTTTGCATACGTTTAAATGGCAAAAGTGCACGGTTGTCAGATTGCACGAGCCGCCACTGTCAAAATCTTGATTTTAATTAATAAAATTACGTCCCGGAAATCCTTTGTTTCGATCCACTGTGCGCCTTGTTCAGGAGCGTGGGCCCATTAAACTCCACGAAAAATATCGAACTATTTAGGAATTGGTGATGACCATCGAATGTGACCTTTTCTATGAGTTCAAATGGACGAAATGCCATATTGCCAAGTAGCTATACACTTCGCCACTGAATTCGAATCTGTTTCGGAATGGGGGGGGGGGGGGGAGGAGTTTCCCTTTCCATTCTAGAAGTATTCAATCCCATACGCCCGGCTTTAAGGATACTTCCACGATAACAGGACTTTTCGCTGACGTCTGATAATTTAGTGATAAATTTTTTCCTGTTAACACAAAATAATAAATTATAGTAATTAGTATAGTGTATTGGTAAATTATAGTAGGTTATTATAGTATCGGGCTCTTTGTCTTTAATGTGAATGTAAATAGGGATGTTGTCATAATTTATTTTTTATTCTACAATTTATCATTAACGTTTTTATTATTTTTGTTTTGTTTTAGGTGAGTGACGATTTTATGAAAATATGTCATCATGCGATCGTTTTGATGTCAATACGTGATCTTTGTGTCCTAGTTGGCCCGATAAGGGTAAGTGATGTTGTAAAGAGGCACCCCTCTCGCAATTTGAATTGAAATTTCTGGCCTTGTTAAATTCTTGCCTTTGCCGCCAGACTTTCTGGTCAGAGATATAATAGTTTCTTTTCGGATACTACTTAATCATTCGGTTTGCCCTTTTGGCCGGAACATTTCTGTCACAATCAGTGTGGGACATTTTTGGAGCATTTGGCGTAGGAACTTAAACGGCTGTTCATTTCTTTGCCAAAGACCAACTAAATAATTTACTATTTCTTACATTTTGTTGACATATCAACTTTAACCTTTAAAACCAAGAAAAGAGTCGATTCAATTTGAGGGAAAAAAATAAATTTATAGGCGAATAATTTGGCAGCAGAGATTGGATACACGTCGCCCAGTGGTTCGAAATATGGAATTATCCGGACATAATTTTACAAATAAAAAGTAAGTTTATGAACATTAAATAAAAATTTACTGAAGTTAAAAATGTGTGAATTCATTAATTTCAGAGCTGTAAATACATAATTTTTTCAAGAAAATATCAAATCTAAAAAGTTTTTTTAACGCAAAAAAAAAAAAAAAAAAAATTAAATTCAGTAATTTTTTTTATTAATTTAAATTAATTTAAAATTTAATTTAAATTGTTTCTGTCCAGCAAAACTAATGTTTCGATCCACTGTGGGACGGTGTACTCATTGTGCCTTTCTTCAGTGTCAAAACCGTCCTCCAATTTATTTCCACCCGTTGCATCAAAGTTCAATTTTCAAAGTCGAGGAAACAAAGCATAGGGAAAATTATCAACCTAACATTGATGCCAAAAAAGATGGAAAAAGAAAAAAGAAATTAGCATGAGATAATACGTAGCAGTGCATCTGCAATGCAGTGTTGGATATCCAATGGCGCGTTTTCATTTCAATTGTTGTTGATGTCGTGCTTCGTGTCTCCTCGCCAGCAAACAACTAATTTTTTCGGTGGGAAAAAAAAAGTTCGCCTTTTTATTCCTACTCTATTCCCCCCTTCTCCTCTTCCCCCCACCGTGATCCAACGCGGCCCTGAACATCCTTCCCCTCCAGCCCTTACTGTTGCCAATTCGGCAATACCATGCAAAAGCGGTGAGGGAGAGCCGAGTATGTCAATGAGAGATAATGGTTTAATGCCTCAGTTTTATACGGAGGAATGGTGGATGAGAAATAAGTAGGGAGAAGGGGGGGATGAGGGGCTTCAACATCGCCAAGAAATGTTCAGCCCGGCCAAGCTTGGGAGCTTTGTTTACACGTGGAGGGTCGTTCAAACAACTCATAACTAATTTCCGATGATTCAGAATGTTTTAGAGGAGAAATTAAAATGATATAGCGGGTGCTTCCGTTTTTTACGGATTTTCTACGGAATTCCGTTGCTCAACGATGGCTCCACCGGTGAGATAAAATACTGCATTCGTCAATAGAAGTATTGTATTGATGTTTGGTTGATGTTCCGTTCGTCAAAAACTGTGCATTTTAAGGTGATTCTATGCTCCCGGAAATTTTAATCCGATAGATGGCGTTACTTGTCGCTGGCTCCGAAAATAGCTGTTTTTTGACGATTTTTGAATGTTTTTTTCTGAACAGACGAATAAGAGACGAAAAATCGGATTGTCAGCACCTGCGTAATTTTTGGCATGATTTTTTAAGGTAAATATAGGCCGAATTGGTTCAGAAATAAAGACGTAACTATGCAAGGAAAAAATCAAGTGTAATTTGGAGTTGTATCAGCAAAGATTACAGGTTTCGGTTTCACCTGTAATCCTCCAAATTACACTTGAATTTTTCTTTGCATAGTTACGTCTTTATTTAAAATTATTAATTAAAAAATCAAGCAAAAAATCACGCAGGTGCTGACAATCCGATTTTTCGTCTCTTATTTGTCTATTCAGAGAAAACAGCCGAAACCCGTAAAAAAACGGCTATTTTCGGAGCCAGAGACAAGTAACGCCATCTATCGGATTAAAAGGTCCGGGAGTTTACCATAGAATCACCTTAACGGCCCGTCAAACTCCATGCGCTATAACTTTAGAGTGGCAGCGGGCTGGTCCACCTTGTGCCACACAGGGTAGAAGGAATCCCGGGAAAAAACGGAATTTGGACGGCAGATTCCAAGGTTTGAGGTTAAATTTTGTAGGTCGCTGGTAGGTTGTTTCCGGCGATGCCCGAGTTTGTTTACGGAACAACCGGAAACGACTTACAAAATCTAACCTCAAAATCGATTTTTACGGCAAGATGGCGGCCCTCTAGGTGACAACAATCAACCAGCGGAACGTTCCTTGATTTGCCACTCAACAGTCAACAAAATAAACCCGTTTTGGACGTGTTTTGGTGAAGGTTATGTTTGAATTTTAAAATATCAGGTTGGCAATTCTGAAGTTTTTGGTGGATTTCAGCTCACCGATGCCAATTTGACGATCCTACTTTGAGCGCTTACGAAGGCCTTAAAGATACAAATGAAAAAAGCCGTAACTAAGCGTGCTATGTGAACTATTTGAACTCTCACTTTGTCTTTTTAAACCCACGCAAAATATCGAATACGAGAGTGTTCTTTATACATGGAGTAATTCGATATTTTGCATGGGTTTACGTGGAAAAAGTGTAATGTTGCCAAATTGCACTTTTTGTCTCTGAAATAATTGCGTCTAATTGGAACAATTTTATTTTTAATTTTTTATCAGCGTTAAAAATAGAAAAAAACATCAGTTTTAAACTTATCTATCTCCTATCTGCATTCAAAATTGCGGTAGGTACGGCACATTTGGCCCCATTAAGCCATTACGCGCCCGACGCATGTGTTCTGTGTTTTTGGGGGGCGGGGCGGGGAATGTCAATGTGATCCTTTTGTTTTTTGAACTAACATAGTGAGATTAAAAATGAGCGGATGGATATGAAACTTATCTCGGTGATGGTTTAAGTCAACAAAAAATATCTAAACGATAGGAGGCGAATGACAAACGCGATAATAAAAATAGGTTTATTAGTCTTAACCTAACCTAATTGATAAAGTGATAGTATAGCTCATTGGCATTGCGTCGCGACGTCACATCACTCGAACAGTGTTGTCAAATCAGTAGCGGCTCGTGAAATGCGATTTATCGATAGGAGGTCCCAAATGAAAAAAAAGGGTTTTTTGTTTTTAATTTTATTTGAAAGAGGACGTTCTCTGCTTCAAAATGATATGATACATTGTATAGTTTAGAAGAAAAAAAAAAAAACAATTTTTATGAATTTTTGAAGTTGAAGAGTCCTTACTATCAGGTCAGCTGATTTTTCGTTTTTTCTTTTTGCGAGACTGAAAAACCTGTTTTTTTACCTTTTGGTGCACTTTTCTCAGGAACTATAGTAATGCTATTTTCATGAACTTTTTTTTCAAATCTTCCTCCGAAAAAGCTCTATAAGTGGAACTAGGATATTCTGTGTAGCTCCTTTGTTTTTTTGTTTTTTTGTTTGTTTTGTTTTTTGTTTTGTTTTGTTTTGTTTTTTTGTTTTTTGTTTTTTGTTTTTTGTTTTTTATAGACATTCAAAGCTCAAGAAAATAGTGAAAAAATCAACCTAACTTTCAACTATTAAAAAAAAAAAAAAAAAGTTTTCAATGAATTTTTAAAATCCTAGTTCCACTGATGGTCAACACTCATACACAACTTCATGCAAAAGTGCAGCCCTGTAGGTCAAGTAGCTCCTGAGAAAAGTGCTCCTGGGTCCTGTTCCACCAAAAGTGCAAATCCAAGTACAAGTAGTAGTTACAAGCGATAATACAAGCGTTTTTTAACGCTTGTATATAACTACTAAACTTGCTCGGACTTGTACTTTTGGTGGAACATAGGGCCCAGAAGTGAAGCATATATTTAACATAGGACCTCCTTCTCCGCTTAGAACTATAAAAAGTATCGATCGTTCGGGGGTGCAATTGGAACCCCCCCCCCCCCCCCCCCGAGAAATCGATACTTTTCTATAGTTTTAAATGGAGTGGACATCGATGTATCGCATTTCACGAGCCTCCACTGTGTCAGATCCAGTGTTGCACCCAAGAACTTCTCCCTCTCTCTCTCTCTCTCTCCCCCCCCTCTCTCTCTCCATCTCTCTCCCCCTCTCTCTCTTTCTGTCTCTCTTCCATTCTCACTCCCCCTCTCTCCCTCTCCTGCCTACTTCCGAAATGCATCGAAACGCATCGGTGCGTGAGCGGTTGGTTAGCGCCGTCGAGTTTCGAATCGTTGCTATAATCCAACCGCTCACCAATGCGTTTTTATGCATTTCAGGAGCAGGCACCGCTACTTGTCAGAACCCGATACTCAAAATACTTGAGCCTTATAGAGTCCTTCGTCATATTCAAGTTGGTATGCACGTGTCGCATTACGATAAACAAAGGACCTGCTCGTCTTTGGGCTCGCAGAATTTCTCACATAAATCAATAAAAAATGTTGCCCACCTGCAACCGACGAGCAGAGGCCTTATGTTTATCATAATCGGAGATACTATGACTTTCGAAAGAAAGTACTCCTACTGGAATTGTTTTTGATAAATTTTTCTTTTGTTTTCCATCGTTTTAATTTTTTTTGAGGCATAATGTCACAAGTGGCAGTAGTGTAAGACTCTATAATACCTGAAAACCCTAAAATTTGCAAATTGGCCGAGAAATGAAATAATGAAAAATTCTATCAGGGTACTTTCTTTTGAAAGGCATAGTACGTCAACGAGATTGCTTGGTTCCCAATGGCGCCTCTAATGGGGCTGTTGCACACTTTTGCTATTAGCTATCATTCGTGTATATTTCATGACATTTTTTTTTAAATTCACCGATGATTCAGCCGGTTGAGAAAATAGTGCACAGCTCAGTTCAGTTTATGACTGTAAAGCACAAAAATACTCGCATCTGTATAATATTTTCTCAATCGGCGCTGATAAATTATTAAAAGAAACGTAAGTTTTTCAAAGTCATCGACAACTCCGCACCGATTGCGATAAGATGATATACATACGAGTATTTTCAAGCGTTACAGTCGTACATCAAACTGAACTGTGTAATCTTTTCTCAACCGGTGAAGTCATCGGTGAATTGAAAAATGTCATTAAATGCACACGGAACGGCGGCAGGTCTGCTGACAGTGGCGTCGCGTGAAATTTGGCAGCAATGGATTCTATCCATTTAAACTCTTGTAAAAGATCGAGATCAGGGGGTGCACAGTGCACAAGGAAAATTCGATATATTTAATGAGTTTAAATGGAGCGGTTGCATCGTTGCCAGATAGCACGCGACGCCACTGTCTGCTGATAACCTTCCGATAAAAATTGTGTCAATAAAAGTTGTTGACATTACAATAAACAGACGCAGATATACATAGAGGAATTATCTTAAAGAAGTTATCACGACGTAACACCGCAGTACACACTACACCCCTCCTTAACTTTCTGAGAAAAAAAAGTAGTGTTGATTCAACAGTTACTTTCACGAATAAGTGTCTAGGATTTCAAGATGTTTTGGTTAAAAAAAAAAAAAAAAATACCTTAAACGTAAATGAACTAAAATACTTGTTTGTTTCGTTGCACATATTTTCCTCACGCCTTCTTTTTCAGCCCCTTTCAATTATGTTTTACGCCTACTATTATTTTCACCCTCTTGAATTTCAGCCGAATTGGCAACATAGCACGTTGAGTGTTGATCTATATCTCTGTATTTACGTTACAAATTAAAATGGGGAAACAAGGCTAAAACACAAAAATTCCATGTAAAATCTCTGTATTTATGGTCATGATTCAGTGGCGTAGCGTGCAATTTGGCATCGTTGCAGTTCATCCATTTAAACCCATGAAAAAGATCGAAGTATTGGATGTTCGGTGAACACCTTCGCATTCGACCCTTTACATGGGGTTAAATGGACAAAGTACAACGTTGCCAAATCGCACGCTACGCCGCTGTCATGATTAACTACAAGTCCAAGTTCATCTTCAGCGATCATCAAATCATCAGTGAAGGTGTGGGAGTGAATCATCAGTGATCAGGAATGCCTGAAGGTGTGCTAATCAATAATGGTAAAGAAATTGTTTTTAACCTTTTTCTTGTCAGCTAATTTTGAGTGTTGCAGGGATGCCTTTGAATGACAAAAATTTTAATAACAATGAATTAGAAGAACTATACACTGTTTGGGATAAGAAGTCCGCGGATGGGACGTCAGGTAAAAACGCACTACATTGCAACGCAGCGGTTTCTCGGCTGTCGATTCTTCCCCACTACGTGCGTTCAGTTCCCATCGGACTTCTTATCCCGAACAGAGTAATATAGTTTCAACATTTTCAAGATTCGATTCTTGTCGGTTCATTTTAAAACTTTCGAATTACTTATAGTGCTCTGTAATTTCCTTTTTTCCAGAAAACTATGATTTATACTTACCTTATTTTTTTCGTAATTTTAGAACAAAGGGCAAAATTAAGGTAGACTTGGTCACTCTTATTCGGGCACGAATGCACCCATTTTTCATTTCTTCCTATACCCCGTAACCTCGATCTTGGTCGTGAGCGTACACTGAGAGAAATCACTTCTTTGAAAAGGAGGAAACTAGAGTACCTATACAGGGTGTTTCACGTAACCTGCTCACTATGGTTTTCTTGAACGGGTGACGATGAAAAAATCTGGAAAAAATCGGTTTTATAGTAACTCGGACCTGAAGTTTCATTTAAAAATACTGCCACAACCCAAAATTTGGTTTTAGGGGGGTTTACAGGGGGGCACCCCTGCAACATATCAATGCTTTAAATGGGGAACTTTGCCCCCCCTTTCCAAATCTCGGAAACCGTGCGTATACTCAAGCTGAAATTTTAACACGCGTATCAGGTCACCTTAGGGAGTAATTTAAGCGATATTTGGTCCAGGATTTTGAGGGCCGAAAAAAGGGTCCAATTTTGGCGAGGCTCTTTTTCAGATGATTTGGAACCGGAACTGGTTCTAAATGCCAGAACGGTCTGCACCCCTGCACAAGGGTCAAAAGGGTCGATTTTCGAAAAGTATCGATGTTTCCTCGAAACTTCGTTCAGGAGTTCGGGTTGTTTTCAAGTTCACTGCGGGAGGCGAAGAGGGGCGAGAAAACATTTTGGCACAACTCCTAAATCTCGAGCTAACATAGCTGCAGCGAACTCAATGCCGAGCAAGCAGTTAAACTCTTCATAAATAAACAAATGCCTCGACCATGCAGCGTCAGCCCCCCCCCCCCTACCACTTCCCCCTTCTTTTTCTTTTATATACTGTAATATTACAAGCAGAATCGAATGTATAAATATCGGGTTTCTCAAAGTTTTGTCTCAACTTCGCGAGTATAGTCGGTCATACACTACCAAGGATTAAGTCCATAAGTATATATGAAGTTTAAGCCGAGCAAGCACGCTTCAAGAAGAAAAATGCTCCGGTAAAATCAAGAAACTTTCAGTCACGATATCCATCTGCGCGGAAAGAAAATTTCCGTCGAAAGGTGCCCCCCTCCTCCAAGGTTTTCTTTAGACGGAGATAAATAGATTCCTCGTGAACTTTACGCGAGAATACATTGGTGAATACATTTGGTGATAAATACCGTTTATTCTTGAGGATTCAACATCTTTGCAGTCATAGTCAACAGCCTCTGATCCAGCGCTGCCGTTTTCAGTGGCGTAGCGTGCAATTTGGCAACGTTGTATTTTGTCCATTTGAACCCACTTAAAAGGTCGAATCTGAAGGTGTTCACCGATCACCCAATAAATCGATCTTTCTCATGGGATTAAATGGAGAAACTGCAAGGTTGCCAAATTGCTCGCTGCGCCGCTGTTCGTAGGGTATTCATTACAGTTTATTCACAGCTGAGAAAAATTTCTGATTGAAATTACGGAACGTAGTAAGAAATTAGGGTAAAAATGAATTCTACTCGAAATAATAATAATTCTTATTGATCCAACGATTCTTCCTTGCGATTCTTCTGAATCATCAGAACGTTCAATCGGACCAATGATAATTCTGGTTGAATCAATAAGAATTCCTATTATTTTAAAAGGAATTTCTTTTTACCCCAAGGGGGCAGTTGGAAGGGTTTGAAATGCAGTGTTTTTTATGAAGAAAATGAAAGTACTTGGTGAGCTGAGAACAAAGATACCTTTGGTTTCTAATTAGGTCCCTTTGTTCCAGAGATGGGATTTTGGCCCAAAAATACATTGTTTTAAATGGGAAATTCGTGTAGTGACGTCACTACTCACACGATTTTTTACAACTTTACGAGTGTGTATCTCAAAAACCGGGACTCTCATGTAAAAACCAAAGGCAACATTGTTCTCAGCTCATTAAGTACTATCATTTTCTTTACATAAAACACAAAATTTCGTACCCTTGCAACTGCCCCATTTCTTCCTACGTTCCGTAATTTCAATCAGAAATTTTTCTCCGCGCGCATGTTTTGTCTTTAAAAAACTCTACTTAAAATTGTTTTAATGACTTATCTTCCCCCCGCCTTAGAAAACGGTCACTTTTTTAGTTACATTTTTTACACTTTTAAAAGTTTCTAATTGCGTCAGCTCTTCAGGCGCACATATTCCCATATTACTCGATTTCCTATATTGCCCATTAAAACTGGATCTGGGATATGGTGTTCACCGAACACCCTATTGTTCGATCTTTTTAGTGGTTTAAGTGGACACATTGCAACGTTGCCAAATTGCACGCTACGCCACTGTTCGTAGGGTATTCATTACAGTTTATTCATGTTTTGTCTTCAAAAAACTCTTCTTAAAATTGTTTTAGGGTCATTCCATTTTAAATCAACCAGAGCCTGTGCTGCCTAGTCATGGATTTTGGAAATATTTTGTGGGGGTGATTGTAACTACTTTTAGTAGCTCAAAACGTATTTTTTCATATTTTTTTAGCTTACGGCCCCTGAGATATAGGCAACCGGAAATTCAAAAATTGCGATTTTAGGCTTATCTTTGAACGCGTGCCACAGCCTTAATTCTCAACGGAAAGATACGGTTGATGTCTCATTTTGATGCGTTTTGTGTCTTCTTTTCATTGCTATAGGTCGTTTTTCATTAATTGAAGGTTTAGCAGGTTGCATACCTACTTGAACTTTGGTGACCCTATTGCAATTTTTCCGATCTTTGATAATTTTTTTTCATAGGATAGCGTTGGTAGAAAAAATGCATACTTTCCAAGCTTTAAGTACGCTACTAAGAGTACCTGCTCAAAAAAAATTGGATCTCCTGAGCAATTTTTTCTAGTTGAAAAAATTGCTTAAAGTCGGCTGAAATTAAGAAAGACCCAACTTTGAGGTTAAAAAAAGTCGATGTGGGAATTCATGAAAAAATCTTAAAAAATAACTAAAATCACCGCTTTTATGTCTACTTTCAATATCTGAAGTCGAAATTTTGTGTATTTGATCGCTGCAGTCGAATTTTTTTTTTTTCAAAATTGGTAAAAATACAATTTGCTCGAACACACGCGATTGAAGCGAATAGAAGAGCCAACTCTTTGAGGTTTAAAAATCTCGCAAAATCTCTAAAATGATCGCTTTTAAGTCCTTTTTCAACGCCTGAAGTCGAACATTTGATTACTGAAGCGCTTCAGTTGAAAAACAAGTTCGTAAAATCGGTAAAAACACAATTAGCACGGCCACAATCTGAGCTCAGTTCAGGGCATAGGGGCGTCGCGTCGCGTGAAATTTTACCAATTTTACAAGCTTGTATTTCAACTGAAGCGCTTCAGTAATCAAATGTTCGACTTCAGGCGTTGAAAAAGGACTTAAAAGCGATCATTTTAGAGATTTTGCGAGATTTTTAAACCTCAAAGAATTGGCTCTTCTATTCGCTTCAATCGCGTGTGTTCGAGCAAATTCTATTTTTACCAATTTTGAAAAAAAAAAAAAATCGACTGTAGCGATCAAATACACAAACTTTCGACCTCAGATATTGAAAGTAGACATAAAAGCGGTGATTTTAGTTATTTTTTAAGATTTTTTCATGAATTCCCACATCGACTTTTTTTAACCTCAAAGTAGGGTCTTTCTTAATTTCAGCCGACTTTAAGCAATTTTTTCAACCAGAAAAAATTGCACAGGAGATCCAATTTTTTTTGAGCAGGTACTCTTAGTAGTGTACTTAAAGCTTGGAAAGTATGAATTTTTTCTACCAATGCTTTCCTATGAAAAAAAATTATCAAAGATCGGAAAAATTGCAATAGGGTCACCAAAGTTCAAGTAGGTATGCAACCTGCTAAACCTTCAATTAATGAAAAACGACCTATAGCAATGAAAAGAAGACACAAAACGCATCAAAATGAGACCTCAACCGTATCTTTCCGTTGAGAATTAAGGCTGTGGCACGCGTTCAAAGATAAGCCTAAAATCGCAATTTTTGAATTTCCGGTTGCCTATATCTCAGGGGCCGTAAGCTAAAAAAATATGAAAAAATACGTTTTGAGCCACTAAAAGTAGTTACAATCACCCCACAAAATATTACCAAAATCCATGACTAGGTAGCAACATATTTCATTAATTTTGGTTGATTTAAAATGGAATGACCCTTTAATTACTTATCTTTCCCCCGCCTTAGAAAACGGTCACTTTTTTAGTTACATTTTTTACACTTTTAAAAGTTTCTAATTGCGTCAGCTCTTCAGGCACACATATTCCCATTTTACTCGATTTCCTATATTGCCCATTAAAACTGTATCGGGAAACTTAATATGCTCGCTCTCAATGAATCGCGCTCAAGAAGCGGAGGCGGAGATCAGATCGGGTGAGATATCTTTTGCGCAATCGCAATAGACCGACACATCTGGATATGATGAAATATCACGCGTCCACGCGCGCACACTTTGCCGCCCGAATGGAATGAGTGTAACCTTGCTATTATAATGCTCGCATAACTTCTAAATTAATTGAACCTGAATGGCACTTCTTGGTAATAACGTTTATACGATTCGCGCATCCGAACCGAGAAAATGTATACCGATCAAGATTCTCGCGAATTTCCATAGAGAGTTCGATGCAATGAATTGAATAGCCTGTCGCGAACTTTTGCTGAAGTGAATTCGAACATTATGCGATGATGATGAATTTAGTAATGATGCGCGTTCTTACAATGACCAAAATGCGCTCTTAACCCATTGACTTACCCCCCCCCCTTTTTTTTTTTTTTTACTTTCTCACTCTAACGAAGTTAGAAATTGAGAAAGTACAAGGAAAAAAAGAATGGTAGAATCAACCCTCTGCTCTGATTTTGCGGAGTCAGGTATATCAAGTAGTGAAGTAGATCGTAAGTGCAACGTACATTGTGGGAAATTAAGTTAACTTGTCGGTACATTTTACCATCATTTAGTGAAATTTCCCATACTTGATATCTGACTCCAAAATCAGCTTGTATGCAGTTGGTAAATATTACCAGTTTTTTTTCCCGTGTATTCCTATGGCGCAGATGTCTGTCTGTCCATGGGCGCCCGCGGAAAATTTCCAAAGGGGGGGGGGGGGCAAAATTGTTGACACCCCCCCCCCCTCCCAAGAGGAAAAAGGGGGAATTTTTTTTTTTTTTTTAATCCAAATAGTGTACAATTATTAAGCCATTGTAGGTGTATACAAATAATAATAATAATTTTGACGGGTTTGATATTATGAATAAAGAGACAACATGTGGTAATAGTAGTTAGAAAACTGGATAATTCTACTATTCCTTGTAAAAAGTGAGTTAAGAATTACAAAATAAACTAATAATAAAGTTCGTCAACTATTGCTCCTTTGATTCACATTTCAATTTCTTTTGGTCCTTTCATTTTTCTCCGTGAAATTTTGACTGTTTTGAATTCTGGGGGGGGGCAGGGGGCAGGTGCCCCCTCTTGCCCTCCCGCTGCGGGCGCCCATGTGTCTGTCTGTACCCCGGCATAAACTTTTGAACCGATTGTCCATGTCCTTCCAAATGCAGAGAAATTGCTCAGGGAGAATTTTTCTTGTTTTTTCGAAATTCCAAATTTCAAACAAGTTATGCGGGATAAAAGGTTTTTATTAAAAGATCAATGTGAAAATGGATAAACAGAGAGAAAAATTGGAATCTTTCAAAATAGCTGTTTGAATTTTGATTAAAATTTGCAAAGACGAATAGATTTTTGTCTCTTTTTCTCAGGAGGGGGGGGGGGTTTCCCCTCTCAGACCTTCCATCGAGATTCAACAATTTTGCCCCCCCCCAGGAATTTTTCTGCAGGCGCCCGAAAGGATCCTTAACCTTTCATACCTAAATTTTTTTTTAGTTCAGAAACGGATTTTTGATCATCATAATGGGTCTGTTGCAAACTTTTGCTTCAACGATTAAAAGTGTATAATCTATTGTAAAATCACCTGAAAAGTCCATTGGTAGCATCAGAAAGTCATTTAATGCAATAATAAACTTACAAGAGGCGTTTCATGAAATCCAAGATGGCGGAGAAATATCGAGTAATTTGTATGCATGCACCACGAACATCCAAGGATGGCCAACTTTGACAACCACAGAGGTTATGTGTTTCTTTACGTTGTGATTGGTTGTGATCGATATTGTGAGGTTGGCTATCCTTGGATGTCCGACGTCCGTGGTGCATGCATACAAATTGCTCGATATTTTTCCGCCATCTTGGATTTCATTAAACGCCTCTTGTGAGTTTATTATTGCATTTTATGACTTTCTGATGCCCAATGGACTTTTCAGGTGATTTTACAATAGATTATACACTCTTAATCGTTGTAGCAAAAGTTTGCAACAGACCCATTGATCTTAGCGCTGTCTCCTCTCATTTGAATTGATGCGCTTATTGTATTTTCATGTTTTCCATGAGATTCAATGTTATTCAGATGTTCATCGAAATGCACACCAGGTCTGAAAGGGTTAAAACGCGCTCATCTGACGATAATCTATTCGTTCGGTTAAGAGCATAGACTACTCAAAGAATAGGCTATATAGGTTCGGTTGACAAGTCTCATTTTCTGAAATGATCAATTTGCATGAGCGCAACGAATGCGCGGCTTGGCAGTAGTTATTAAGCATTTCACACTGCGCTTGGTTATGGTGGCTCAGTCCTGATCCGAAAATTAAGCATCAACACGACTCAAGGTTTAACGTTAATTAATTAATCCCTCTAATAAACCAGCTCGAGGACACTACATAGTATATACGAAGAAGGTATACAGTATTACTCAGGACTCTGTACCATGCACTTGGTGCTTGCTATAGTCTTATAAGCAAATGCACTCTTTCTATGGACTTGCACTGCGCGTTGAGAGGAGATTGGTGAGTTACCATTGGCGTAGCGTGCGATTTGGCAACGTTGTATTGTGTCTATTTAAACCCATGTAAAAGGTCGGATGGGAAGGTGTTCACCGAACTCCAATAGTTCGATCTTTTTCATGAAGTTAATTGGACGAACTGCAACGTTGCCAAATTGCACGCTACGCCACTGTGAGTTACTAAAATGAACTGGATTGTTTCGGCAGAACCAATTCCAGTGCGGATCAGTACGTATACTAAAGTATAGAGGTAGTTTCAGAAACGTAGGCGCAACTAGACCGATAACCTTTGGAATTTGTCAACATCATTTCTGATATTATTTGATCATTTTTCAATGAGGAACACTTTAAAAGCCAAATAATACAATTAGAAGCAAGTTCGGTTTCGATTTGAAGGAATTAACGTTGAAAATTCGTCAAAGATTATGGTTTAGGTGCGCCTACACTTATGAAACGAGCTCTAAATCAGAGTTGGGCAAAAAATTATTTGGAAATTATTCGGTGTGTCCGGCAATTTAACGCCGAGTCAATCGAATTATTCGACGAATAATTCTACAATTGGCCTATACCTTCCGTGTGTTTTCCTTTCTTCAACTTAGGTAGCAAACCCAGTTTTCAGTGGTACCGGAGTCATTTCATTATTTCTGATTATTCGGTTGCCCAACTCTGCTCTAAATAATATGTTTGAGTTGAGGTCCATCACATTGTATTTGTGGAGAAAAAAATGGGGCAGGAGCAAGGCTCTGAAATGTTGTGTTTTTTTGTAAAGAAAATTATCGTTCTTGGTGAGCTAAGAACACTGCAAAAGTATCGATTTCTCAGGGATGCAGCGAATCCCCAAAAGATCGATTATTGTCCGTAGGTTTAAATGGGGATAATTTTTTATGTATATTGTGGTAAACAACTGAATGTTAATTCCATGTTTCTTTCGTTTGTGTTGCAGGTAAGAACTCAATATCTGAAACATACATATGGGCTTTGTTTCATTTTTTTCAAGAGTGATGGTTCTGTAAGTGATTCATGTTTCCTAATTGAAACCCTTTGACACAAGGCCAACCTATGATCTTCGGCAAAGTTTAGATTATAAACGTTTCAATAACCAAGTTTAATAGTTAATAATCAGCTGAACGTGCGCTCATTCAAATTAAAGCGAGTAGGTAAACATTCCTACTCCGCTGCACTCGTGTTTGCCTAAATCATCAATTGAAGGCGCTTAAGGGGTCATTTTGTTTGGAATGCCCGTAACCTTTGAATGTCGACTCTTCAATTCAACGTTCAATGAATAAGTTTGCAACCAAGTAACAAAGGTTGGTATTTATAACTATTTAAAGAGTTTCTTCCTTAGCAAAAATAATGGTCGAAAGAGTTACGAACTTCAAGTCCCGAAAAAAAGATTACTCCGCCCAAACCAAAAGCACGATTAACTCGGAAAAAATCGATGTGTCGTAAAAACTGTGAAAAAGAATCGAACTGATTTGCGGCACCGGGGCTGCGGGGGGGGGGGGGGATTTCACTCCCAAACAATCGACACTTTTGCATCATACATGTATGTGGTAAACGATTAATCGATCGCTCAGGAGTTGGCACAGTTCAATTTATATACGCATCTTCACGTTTATACTTTTGTGATAGTTTTCAAGAGTCAAGACACTTTATTGCAGCTTTAAAAGTATAACTGTAGACAAGACGTGTTCGTACTTAACATAGTTAAAAGTCTTATTTGACTAATAAACGGCACAGTTTGAACAGAACGCGTTTGTAAAGTCACAGAAAAGCATGATCGGAAAAACACCCGCGGAGAAAAACTGATTTTTTTTTCGCGTGCGACTTCAATTATTTTTGAAGTGCATTTCATAACGATACGATATCTGAATGAAGAAAGCAGCGCGTTTTCTCTTTCAATCATCATTTGCTGCACGGTGCACGACCGGTGGCCGCAGTTGCCAGATGTCGCAGAAACAAAATTGCCTTACTTTACACATTAAAACTGGATGAATAGTAGGCGATTATATGTATACTATCCAGTATCCCCCAGCCGCATGAAACACGCCCGCCGCACAAACTGTGAGTTGAGACGTCTGTAGAACAAATAGTATGGGCTCAGGATTCCTTCGCTTCATGAAAATCCTCAAAAAATCATCGATCATCCAGTGAGTTTCACCATCTCAGTTTCACCAGCTCTCCCACCCGATGAATTCTAGAACGCCCCCAAATTGAACTGAACTGCCGGGTTACCGGAAAAAGCAGTAAGGTCCAAATTTTCGAAATTAAGTTTTCTTCAAAATTCAATGTATCTAAGTCTGTAGAATCTATTGAACCTGAAGAAAGTTGGAAAATATGCCTTTTCCTCAATAAACGAGAGCTGTCGAAAAGCAGTAAATACGTGAAAATTGCTGTTAAGTTATCACGCAAGACAGCAGCAAGCCGCGCTTCAGCTTGCTCCTGCCGTGTATTGTGTATTCCACTGTCACGGAAAAGAGCAGTAAGAGCGCGAACGCAGCGTTATCTACCTTGATTTTTCCATTGGTTTTATTATAAAACCAATAGGACTTACTGCTGTCTTGCGTAACATGGAAGAAAAAACGTAATTTTTTTTTATAGTTGAAGACAAAATCTGTCGGTTTTTGATCATCTCAACGATTTCAAACACCCTGAGTGATGTTTCTTGAAAGTTTCATGAAAAACGGAGGATTTTGAACTCATTAATTTTAGGTTTGAAACTTCACAGTCAGTTTCCTCAAAATGTCGATTTTGCTCTTACTGCTTTCTCCGGTAACACGGCAGTGAAGTTCCTTTGAGATGGCAGTAACTGATACAACTAACATCTTCATTGAACTCTGCCAATAAACACTGGCGTATACAGGGAATTGTCTTTCTCTCTCTCCTTCCATTTGAACGTATGCGTTAGAAAAGGATAGCAGAGGGAGCCATCACGTGACTTTGGCTCCCTCTTCTGTCCTTTTCTAACGTATAAGTTCAAATGGAAGGAGAGAGAGAAAGACAATTCCCTGTATCCGCCCATGCCAATAAACCAACTTCACTGAGTAGTCTTGTATGCTCATCATCAAAGCTCTTATTCCGCCGCGCCGCACAGTGTTTTGAATCCGGCGCGGCGCGGACATAGGGCCAAAAATCGAAGTCGTGTTTTTAGAGTCAAAACATGAATAAATCTTCAGTGTAGTATCCTGTGCACCCCATTTTACCATAATTTTGGCTTATAATTCGTTTTTTGATACTTTTGTAAGCTCTCAAAATATCACTTTCGGCAGGTTCCGATTTTTTCTTAAACCATGCTCCGAATGTATGGGTGTTTTCTTTGTTCATATTCAAAATTTTGTAAAAATGAAATACACCATTTTATTCAGCGTACTTTCAGCTTTAAAATGAGCTATATGAAGTTAAACTTTTCTACTTTTACAACCTTGATAAGCTTGTTCAAAGAGTTGAGGAAAAATTTACCGTTTTTCAACTTTAGGCAGAGCTATAAAAAAAGCCTTAAATTGCCTTAAGAAACGGTTTTCAGGGAGTGATAGAGTAACATCTAGAGAACAACATATCCAAAAATTGGCTGCCACTTTTTGCGACTCTTGGAGAAATCTTAATTTTTGTAAGTCGACCTCCGTAAAATTAACCACGTTTTTCTATCGCCGCGCTAGCAACTGTCTCACGTCTAGGCCGATCGGCAGGGGCTGCTTATCTGTTGGACGCACGCCGGCCGTCTCCGCGCTCACTTGCTGGTCGTCTGGCGAACGTTTTTGCCTTGCACGCATTAAGCCGGGGTTCGAATCCCGCTACCTGTAATTTTTTTTCGGCTTGCTCACATTTTTGGTTTAAATTTCCATTTTCCCTTCCATCCAAGATACTTTTTCCCACTATTTTTATTGCCTACAGATGATGGTAACTTTTCATAATAGAAATATAAACGAAGATTTTAGAAACCTAAATTTCCGAATTTTCGAGTTTTTCTTGATGAGGCATTGCATGTTCCAAATTTTATCTCATTTTCACTGACCTGAGCTCATTAAAAGCGCCTTTGCAGAGCTATTACTGATAGAAAGAGTCTGTTCTCGGGGAGGGAGGGGGGTTTTATTTCGTGCGTTTATAATGGAAGAAATTAGAAAACCTTCATTCTCGGGTCTGTAAAATGAGTCTCGAATTATCTTTATTCACTATCATTCAAAATAAAATATTCATAAAATAAGCGTCTCCAGTTGAAACTCACTAAAAAAAAAGTTCATTTTTTCTTGAAAACTGATCATTGTGCGGCGGTAGAGCAGTAATTCTGTGTGTCCCATGGTAAACCATAGAAAATAAGATAAATTTGAACGTTGTCATTGCCATTTTTGACATTTTTCCCGCTTTCTTTCACCTTTTTTTAATTTTTGTCCAGGATTTACTTAAAAACACCCACTGTGCGACTATTTCGACCCTTCCTATGAATTTCTCGTACCCAACTACGTAGGGTGGCATGGGTTAGATTATATTTTTATGCGCTATAGTAGAGTTATAAGCCAATATCCGCCGGTCCTCCTTTTCAAAACACTGTGCGCCGTGCAGAAATCCAATAACTAACCGTAAATTGATATAAGCACAATAGAAGCAGCGCCAAGAATCGAGTTCAATGAGGAATTCGGATATATTATCGCATTATTCAGCATCCAAAACTAAAATATTAGTTAATCCATTGAACAAAGACACACATAATAATCCCTGTTAAAGATGAGTGAGAAGGGAATTATGGATCCAAGGTCGAGAAGATGTTAAAGCCAATGAGAGATGGGTTCACGTAAGACTTTCCTCTCGGCACACTAGTACTATAACTCTCAGAATCGGTACGTTGATAAACAAAAGGGAAGGTAAATAAAGTTTCCCAAAGTTTTTATAGGGTCAGATTATGAGTAATGGGTATTTTGCAAACTTTCTGTACAGAGCTGTAGGGAGCATGTATTCTTTTAGATTGACACCCCCCCCCCCCCCCCCCCCCCCAAATAAAAAGTCACGAACACACGCTATAATGAGGACCTTCAAAATCAACTCAGTCAATCATTTAATGTCTTTATAAAATCCGTTTTAATTTAGTCGCTCGAAGAAATAAAAGCTATTGAAAATCTTCATTAGGGTTTTTGTAATCTAATTTATCCATAAAATTTTGAAAAGTCTCAGTGGCAACCTAAAATTTTTGCCATTAAATGCTCAAAAGTGTCAGAAAAGTTGACTTGGACTCATCTAATTAATTATTTCATAAGTTTCAATAAATTTTACATCTAAAAATACGTTAAGTACCAAATTTTAGTGACATTTTATGGATAAACTTAGCCACAGTTCAAAAAAACCAAATTTTTTTCCAAACTTTGAAAAATCGTAAGCTCTGAAGGGAAGCATTTTATGGCGCATGTTTTTTGGAAAAAATAGTCTTATTTTTACTTGAATAATCGGCTCTGGAAGTTTCCGACGTTAACCCTGAAACACCCTGTATAACTTTGGTCCGGCACCACTGCGTAAGGGACGGCTCACTTCGTGTGCACTTATACGTTATAGTGTATCTGTCCTCATATCATCTCTCGCACTCGTAGCTACTCTTGACTCTTGAGTCTCGACCAGACAGTGTTGCCATGATGTACGACTTAAAGCCGTTTTTCTCCCATAAGAATCAATGTAAACGGCTTTTGACCTGAAATCTAGCAACACTGCGACCAGACCACTTTCTTCCTCTCGAGCGAGAATCGAGATCTCTCGGAGGAAAGGAGGCGCGATGAGAAAACGCCTCTTGAAAGAACTTACCGCGCGAGAGAGGATGCATTCTTTTTATCTTTATCTTTCCGTCGCTTCATCCTCCTTCCTTTTTCAAATTATATTATTTATCTAAAGAAATAAAGAAATAAAAAAAATAAAATAACACGAACAAACAAACGAGTCAACAATAAGTTCGTAATCATCAAGAGGCAGAAGGAGAGGGGGAAAGAACGGGGTACCTTGTATACCTACGACTTTCAGGGTCAGAAAAAAATCAGATATTGGAGACAGTAGCATAACTAGAAATCATTCTATCTCTCTTTTTACTCATCTGAATGTACAGGTAGAAAAATGATAGGAAGAGGGGATTGATCCCCCTTTCCTATCCCTTTCTAACTTACACATTTTAACGGACGAAGTGAGAGAAAGGTAATTTCTAGTTACGCCACTGATTGGAGTTATCTTATAAAGAGTGTTGTTCCATCTCCACATCTGTGGCGTAGCGTGCAATGTGGCAACGCTGTAGTATGTCCATTTAAACCAGGGGGTTGAACCGAACCGAACCGCGAACCGTAAACCGCTCCGAACCGGCCATTTTCATGAACCGCGAACCGAACCCGAACCGCTTTTGATAAATTTCATAAACCGCGAACCGAACCGCATGGGCGGTTCAGAAATTTTTGCGAACCGCGAACCGAACCGTTATTTTGAAAATCTCCGAACCGGCAGTTGAACCGGTTCGTATGCGGTTTAAAATTTGAAGTAAATTTGAGACGTGTGATTTTTAAACAGGAGGTCTCTGGTCTGCTTAAAATTTTATTCTGCTCAAAACAAGCATTGATTTTTAATTTGGCTGCTTTAATTTTATTATTTTTATTCGATATTTGAACCATTTAAATGAAAAAAATAAAAAATTAGGAGGTAAATTGTCATAAACTGAAATTAAGGTGATTTTTTAATAATATTCCATCGCTCCGGAGTGGTTCCTCACGACCCATCTGAGCCGGTTCGGAGTGGTTTTTTCGACTCACCTGAACCGGTTCGGAGCGGTTCGCTCGTCGAAGGTTCGGTTTGAACCGGTTCAGCAGATTTCAAAAACCCGAACCGAACCCGAACCACATTTTCAAAATTTCTTGAACCGCGAACCGAACCGTTTATGCGGTTCATCAACTTTCCGTGAACCGCGAACCGAACCGAACCGATTTTTGGTCGCGGTTTAAACCCCTGATTTAAACCCATGTGAAAGGTCGAATGCAAAAGGTATTCACCGAAAACCCGAAAGTTCATGAGTTTAAATGGACAAACTGCAACGTTGCCAAGTTGCATGCTATACGCCATTGTCCAGATCTCCTGATTCTCAAAGGTTAGTTTTGTCAATCCTGCTTAACAGAGTCGGACAAGGATTTTGGTCAACATTTTCAAAATTAGGTTTTTTCAGCTAACTTTGTGACCAATTCCTCTTATTTCTGATGAGTAGTCTCCTATGTAAGAGTAACCTCCTTAAAAAAATAAAAAAAAATGTTATATAAGTGCATTAAGCACTTAAACTGTTTTTTTCCGGTATTTGATTAATTATGGTGTTTTCCCCAAATTTGTGTTTTTTTCACACTGAAGGTACATTTTCTCAGGATCTACTAATTTTAAGTCGATTTTCAAAAACTTTGGCGCATTTAAATCGTTACACTTTCTTCTTCTCTTTAACATATGGTTTTTTTCCAAAATTATTCACTGTCGCCATTTTATACGCCATTTTATAAAAAAAAAAATCATATTAAAAAATATGAAAGTAATAGTAAAAACTGGATTAGCATTTGTTTATACTATGTGTAGGCCATGGGCGCCCGCAGGGGGGGGCAAGGGGGGCGCTCAATTCAAAATAGTCAAAATTTCACGAAGAAAAATGAAAGGACCAAAAGAAAATGAAATGTGAATCTAAGGAGTAACGAACTTGACGAACTTTATTATTAGTTTATGTTGTAATTTTAACTCCTTTTTTCAAGGAATAGTAGAATTGTACATTTACTTACCATTATTATCATCTATTGTCCGTTTTTCATAACATCAAAGACGTCAAAATTATTGTTATTATTTAGATACACCTAAAATGGCTTAATAATTGTACACTTTTTACATGGGGGGGGGGGGGAGAAGTATTCCCTTTTTCCTCGGGGGGGGGGGGGAGTCCCCCAGACCTTCCATTGGGGTTCAACAATTTTGCCCCCCCCCTTGGAAATTTTTCTGCGGGCGCCCATGTGTGCAGCCAAAGTTTGGTGTTCCCCTTAATATTAGGAAATAGGAACACTGTGCAGTGAAGGGTTATTGGGTGGTTTTTGAAGGAAATTTTACGATAAAACCAATGAAAACATTTTCAAACTTCTACGTTGCATATTCACATAGATGTAGGTATGCATTTTAAAGTTTCCAAGCAGTGGCGTCGCGTGCCATCTGGCAACAATGTGCCTCCTCCATTTAAAAGCATTCAATATATCGAATTTACCGTGTGCACTGTGCACCCCCTGAATTCGACCTTTTACATCAGTTTAAATGGGTAGAATACAGTGTTGCCAGATTGCACGCGACGCCACTGTTTCCAAGTCATGTCCGACCTCTCCCATAGACACGCTCTATTGTGCGTCGCGCCGGACGGACGGATTTAATCGAGATATGCTACAGCGTGGGATTTCGGACGGGGAATTTGAGCGTACGTTCCATATTACAAAGGAGTAGGATAGAGGAATCCTGGAATGAAGTGGACCCGGGTCCCGTGGACAATTAATTTCGTCTCCTCCGATGCTCCCTGAGCTCCATGTTCGACCTGACGTCCATGTCCGACGTTTTTCGTCGCATTTCCGTTTCCGTTTTCATTTAGAAACAATGGATCTTTTGTCATCCTTTCCTCTCGGTGACTCAGTCTCTCTCTGATTCCCTTGCACCGGGCCTCACGCTCACCTCACTCGTTAGAGGTCAGGTCAAGTTCCTCCTCTCATCCCTCCTCCCCTCATTCATCAAACACGCCCGCCGGCGCCACAGCTTGTTAAAGGTCTTTTCAGAAGTTTAGGCTCACCTAATCCGATAATCTTTGGAATGGGTCTGTTGCGTACTTTTGCTACATCAATGTAACTGGGTCATAATTTCAAATCGGGCTAATTGAGCATGCATGCTCCATGAAAATTTGAAGTAAAAATTTAAACCCAATGAGTAATTTTTTACCTTTAGTACTACTAGAAAAGACTTTTTACCGAAGGGTTCCGCTGAATTTTCGATATTTCTCATGTACCGCGGAAACAGTCGGAAACGCATGATGAACAAATGGAAAATAACTGGTCGATTGTCGGTTACGCTGTCGGTTACGTAACCGACAATTTCAAAAGTACTTTATAAAAACAATATTACTATACTTACAATATTCTCTGATGTTGATTTTTAAAGCAAATTACGGTAGTTGAATTGATTTAAAAATTACAGGGCTGAACTTTACTGTATTGCCTACCTTTTTCGTATATTTAAGTGCCGCTGACTAGGACCAATAGGTATAACACATGAACCATGTGTTATACCTCGAACAAACTTCGATACAAAGAGAGTTTAGGACGATTGAGTGTCGTGACGGTGATACTCCCCTAAGAGGCCGTGCGTAAGACAAGGACAAAACATAGAACATCTTTCGGTATAACTGTGATTGTAAATGGGTCTGTTGCGTACTTTTGCTTCATGAATGTAACTCATTGTTTCTAACGGAAAATTCGGCGAAATTAACAATGCGCACATTAAAAACTTTCAAAATCCACTCATTAACTCAGAAAATACCTTCCATTCCAAACTACCCGCGCTACACTGGACACTATATCACCGACTTATAACTACATAGATGGAACCATCTCGTTTATGTAAACATGAACAGAACTTACAAACATTGGAATGTTTCGTTTAGATGCGTACATTTCTTATATTATTTTGTAATCTTTGATAAACCGAAAAGACCAGACAGCAAATGCAGCTTATATTTCACGTAGTAAAAAAGAAATTCTATCATTTTGTAGTTACGATGTTGTTTACTTATGCACGGTGGTTCCGTCTATGTAGTAGTATACCGGTGCAAATAGTGTCTATTGTAGCGCGGTCTGTTTGAAATTGAAGTGATTTTCTGAGTTAATGAGTGGATTGTGAACGTTTTCAATGTGCGCATCGTTATTTTCGCCGAATTTTACCCAAGAATCAAGGTTCTATATTAGCAAAAGTGAGCCACAGACCCATTTTTCAACTTTATTTCTCATGTTACTAAATGAAAATAAATGAAAATGAATTTAAGCGTCGGCTTTTCATTGAGGAACGCTTAGAAATCATAAGTTCAAAGTCGGAGGCAAGTTTTGTTTTGATTTGAATGAATGAAAATTGTAAATTCGCCTATGATTAATGGTCTAGGTGCGCCTACACTTCTGAAATGAGCTCTAAGGGGAATGGATTGTGAAATGAATTAAAAACGGTGTATATGTAAGTCCATTGTTTCGAAGATGCGATTTTGGCCTTAAATACATTGATTTAAAAAAATCACGTTGTGACATCATTCTGACCCACAGACAAATTGACAAATAAGATAGGAATCTCCCATGATACCTGCGACACCTGCGTAGCTCCGCCATGGACGGTTTCGGTAATGACTTGGTGATGAGCCTTCCAAACAAAGACAAACTGTCTCTCTCGCTCTCACGTAACCCCTATTTACTGCTACCCCACTCTCATTTCATAATCGTATGCATAAATACATATTTTCTGATTTTTTTTTTTTTTTTTTTTTTTTTTTTTGGCAGAAATGAAATCTTCGAGGCGTTTTAATGCGAGTTTGATATTAATATGTCGTAAAACAAGGCCCTGTGTCCCTGTATACGAATTTCAAAACTATAGAAAGAGATAGGCATGTACACGCGGGTCACGGGAAAGTGAGTGAGATAGTTTGGAACGCTTTAAGCGTGTTTTGTCACAACCGATTGCGACCGATGAGTGCATTGTTGTGATTGTTGGCTAACCGTTGACTTCGCCCAAAAACCGTCTATTACGATCTTGCCGTTACTGTTTTCTATTTTTATAAATTTTAGACTTCTACAGGGTGATCTTCGTGATTTTTGTTGGCTTTTACATCAAAGTTGACTATTCATTACTTGTAGCCTAAGTCTGCAATAGCCCCATTCTTCCATAATCTGGCTCGGGTGGTTCTCTTGTTTCATAGAGGGCTCATTTTGCAGGAGAGACAAAAGAACCTGATGCTTTTACAAGAGAAGCGTTTGAAATTAATGATGGTCTGTCCCCGGTTCTCTTTGTTGGATTCGCTCTGTCTAAAATCGTTCGTGTCGATGCAAATTGATTTAAATGGAAACTCGAAAAATACTCTCAATTTAAGATTCGTGCAATGTCATTCCGCGCTCTGCAGAGTCCTCGTTTGTCGAGCATCAACAAGATGCCTTCAAGATAAGCCGCCGTTTAGTTCAATTTTAACAGTCAATTTAACTTTTAACAGCGCATTATGCAGATTTCGGTTCGCAGTTCGTTTTCTAGTCGTCACAAGAGCCTCTCTTTGAACGTTGCTCGTAAATTCTTCGGTAAATTGTGTTGCCGTGCACTTCGAGTCTTCCGTGACGATTTCGTTCAATTTTTTTCCACTCTTTTTTTTTTTTTTTTTTCAAAAGCTGAGCGTGAATCATTTTGTTGATATCCGGCCGCTGTCTGTATGGAAGACGTTCTCGTTTAGTAATTGAAAACACTCGAGTTTCGCGTACTCGAAAATAATAAACCTCTTGATTTTACCTCTTACACGGTCAGTTTTACTTAAACTTAATTCACTTAAATCACTCCCGTCGTTTTGTTTCGAGAACACGCGAAAGTTTACTATACTTCATGCGGAATCTCCCGTTAGATTTCAGTTGAAGAGTCCCGGGTAAAAACAATAAATGTCATAAAAATCTAAATTTAAATTTTCGTGGTTATCAAACGGGAAATAAAAGCACGAATTATTTAGACATCTATAGAAATGCAATACAATAAGCTTCTTGATGGATGGAAAAACATTTAAAATCTTATTTTCCTCTTTCTTTCAGCTTGAAAACGAAAATGGGTTTTTGCGTCTTGTCTTTCTTTCTTTTGGCTATTCAATAATTGTGTCGCAGGTTAAACGGTCTGCCTGATTTAGTGCATAACTATTCAAGAACAGAGTTGCTTCTTTTTAAAATTAATTTACGTTTTTAGAGAATTTGAAGGAACATTTGTAGAGATAGGAAGTTGAAAACTACATAAAGACCGGGGTTAGAGTGGACACAGTCATTTTGAATAGCAGGGAATCCCCTCCCCCCCACCCTGCCGTTTTCCCTCTCAGGTCGACTGCATGATCTCTTGCTGTTGTTTTCAAGTTCCTGCGATGTTTTGATGCTTTTTAGGTTATGTATGGTTGGTATTGGTATGCACATATTGGTATTGAAGTCAGTGCAATTTTCAAAAAAAAAAAAAAAAAAAAAAAAAACTTAAACTCATCAGAAGTCAAACCAACTAATTATTTTGGAAAACAACACTGTTAGTGCACAGAAAGTTAAACAGAAGTTTTTTTGTGATGATTTAAGAATTTTTAAAATAATCCCCGGAGGCGAAACACGTTTTTCTGTCCACACTTGCCCCGGTCTCCCCTACTTTAAAATAAACCATTCTAATTCAATTGATCAATAAACAAGCCTGCAAGGGGAAAACAATTAATTAATAACAATTAGATGGTTAAAAATTTAAACGAAAACACGGTGAAAAAAGTCGGTTTGAAAACCAGGATATCCGTTTCCTTGAATCATTGCACGCACTTTCAAAGTTAATTCCTGACAGCAAGCAGCGTTGGAAAAGTCAGGTCTTGGTCGCGTGGTTGGACCAGTCATTGCGAACTGGGATTTGAAAGACTTTTCAAGAGATACTTGAATCGATTTGCGTCAACCATGTTTTTGGTAATTTCAGCCTTATTCGCTGAGAAAAGGAGACCTGTTTATTGTGACGTAATGAAAAAAATTTATCCAAAGTTTCAAATGCAAATTCGTGCTACAGTAACCAACAAGTTCTCGCAAATTTTATTACACCCTTGATTACGTTAAAACGTACGTTACGTTACGTTAACGTTAGTACGTTAAAATGTAATCACAATAAAATAAAATTTTCGAAACTTCTCGGATTAATTTACAATCACAGTTTTGTATCGAAGAAAGTCCTATGTTTTGTCCTTGTCCCACTCACAGTTCCTTATGGACACAAAATTCTAGGTTATGGGCTCATCGGCACCATTAAACCATGTGTTATACCTCGAACAAACTTCGATACGAAGAGAGTTTAGGACGATTGAGTGTCGTGACGGTGATACTCCCCTAAGCGACCGTGAGTAAGACAAGGACAAACATAGAACATCTTTCGGTATAACTGTGATTGTAAATGGGTCTGTTGCGTACTTTTGCTATATCAATGTAACTCATTGTTTCTAACGTAAAATTCGGCGAAAATAACGATGCGCACATTAAAAACTTTCAAAATCCACTCAATGACTCAGAAAATATCTTCCATTTCAAACAACCCGCGCTACACTAGACACTATGTCACCGACTAATAACTACATAGATGGAACCATCTCGTTTATGTAAACATGAACAGAACTTACAAACATTTGAATGTTTCGATTAGATGCGTACATTTCTTATATCATTTTGTAATCTTTGTTAAAAAGAAAAGACCAGACAGCAAATGCAGCTTATATTTCACGTATTAAAAAAGAAATTACACCAGGGTCATTCCAGATTAACGGAGGTTACAGTCGTACACCTAAAAATCAAGTTTTAAGTACTTTCTTTTCACTAAATACATTTTTTAATAGCATGAAACTAAGCAGGCAAGTAAGAGCAATTTTTTGCATGGTTTCAAATCCAGGTTATTTTGTTTCTTCTTCATGCAAAACTCGATCAAAGTGTGTAACGGAGGTTACCTCAGATGGAAGTGGGTTTCAGATTCCAGTAATCAATTGCAAAACTCAGTTCTCTATGAAGAGATAGAGTTCTGAAAAAAATTAGAGTGAAACCCAACAATATGTGCTTTGACCTCACATGCCTAGAATTCTGTAAAAACTTGAAACTTGGGCCAAAAAAAATTATTTATTTTGTAACGGAGGTTACAACCATTTGTAACGGAGGTTACACAGTAAGTCTATACTCTGGTTTCTCATTCCAAATCAAATTGTACCGGCATTCCTTGCATGAATTATAACTTTAGCATGTCCCAGTAGCTGGGCATATACATTTTCCATTAATATATTTCGTTTTTTAACTCAAAATGCAGGAAATAATGGTTTTAATTGCAAACGTCAACTGTGAAAGTTTTTTTTTTTTTAAAATTTTTCCCCCCAAAAATTTATTATTTTGACTCTAATATAGTCTCTCCCTCTCCCCTAAAATTAAGCAGTATAGTTTAAGTTCAGGATAAAGTATTTAGACCGTTTTGTAGCTTATTTTGTACCTATTCAGATTCTGTGAATCACTTGGGATTTACAGTGGAAAGTTGGCAACACTGTATTCTGTGTTTGTTTACAATTAAAAGTTTTGAGGTTTTGTGTGATAACAAAGGCATGCTCCAGAAATGTGGTCTCTGAGGTCCCAATTAAAGCTGGTAAGTCTTTCTTCATTTCATTATACTTTAAAGATTTGGTGTGCTTAGTGTAACCTCCGTTACAATTATTAACGTTTTTTTAGATTATCTAAGAGAATAAAAATTTGTTTATAGATGATTTTTTTATTCACTGCAAGAATATGATTTCCTAACTTCCTGAATTTTCGTAGATTTTTCCCCCCATTTTAAAGCAGGAAAAAAGTGTAACGGAGGTTACATGCAACTGAACTTTCATGTAACCTCCGTGACAGGTAACCGTATGACTCAGAGAGCTTACACAGAATTAATCTGTTCTAAGTGATATCATGCTTGATTTTATCACTTAGATCAGATTAATTCATTTAAGAACAAATAATATCAATTGTGTAAGCTCTCTGAGTCATATGGTTACCTGTCACGGAGGTTACATGAAAGTTCAGTTGCATGTAACCTCCGTTACATGTAACCTCCGTTACACTTTTTTCCTGCTTTAAAATAGGGGGAAAAATCTACAAAAATTCAGGAGGTTAGGAAATCATATTCTTGCAGTGAATACAAAAATCATCTTTAAACAAATTTTTATTCTCTTAGATAATCTAAAAAAACGTTAATAATTGTAACGGAGGTTACACCAAGCACACCAAATCTTTAAAGTACAATGAAATAAAGAAATACTTACCAGATTTAATTGGGACCTCAGAGACCACGTTTCTGGAGCATGCCTTTGTTATCACACAAAACCTCAAAACTTTTAATTGTAAACAAACACAGAATACAGTGTTGCCAATTTTCCACTGTAAATCGCGAGTGATTCACAGAATCTGGATAGGTACAAATAAGCTACAAAACGGTCTTAAAATTTTTTCAAAGTATGAAAACTATATATTTTCGGAAACTTGAAGTTCTGCTGAGTCTAAAAATGTTAACAGAAACAGTTTTCCTTGAAATTTAAATTTTGACCCTCTGTTCCCTTTTAATCTGGAATGACCCACCATTTTGTAGTTACGATGTTGTTTACTTATGCACGGTCGTTCCGTCTCTGCAGTAGTAACCCGGTGCAAATAGTGTCTAGTGTAGCGCGGGTTGTTTGAAGTTGAAGTGATTTCCTGAGTTAATGAGTGGATTTTGAACGTTTTTAATGCGTGCGCATCGTTATTTTCGCTGAATTTTACTTAAGAATCAAGGTTCTATTTTGCTGTAGCAAAAGTATGCAACAGACCCATTCACTCGTGATCTTTCAGGAATTATGTTGGAGTGAAAAGATACTTTGGGGTACGAGAAATCTAATGGTTTCATAACATTTAAGAAAATTGGTTTTTAACCAGCATGAATTTGCATTCGAAAATTAAATCCACGAGAGTGAGCGAAATGCTCTATAGAGCAATTTGATGAAATTTGCACTTCTTGGGGGCTCCACCGATCCGCTTCTACTTCTTCATTTTAAAGAAGAAGAAGAAGAAGATGATGTAGCGTAACTCTCGTAGTTTATATAGGGACTCTAGTTTACCGAATTTTTTTCTGTGTAAATGGGAAAAAAATGCAACGTTGCCAGACGGCACATTTATCCACGGAAATTCCATTTTTCGATCCACTGTGCCACACGAAGCGCCGCCGCCGCGCCGCTGCACGCCGTCTTTAATGAGTTTTGGATGGGACAACTCCATCCATATCTATAGCAAGTCGCAAGCTGCATAGGAACACAGGAGATGGAGGAAGTATAGTGAAGTCACCGCGTCATCATCTTATCATCATCATCGGGTATCACCATCACCTTTCACCATCCACCAGCTCCACCGCACCTCACCGCACCGCACCGCACCACTCATCTATACATTATACCCCTGTCTCGACTCTCGCGCGTGCTTGCGGAAAAGTCGCAACCCCCCCCCCCCCCATCTATACGGTTCTCCCTCTTTCGAATCCAATTTATGGAGTTAACTCGATGTTATACCTCCCACTCCCCCCCCCCCCCCCACTAACCACCACTATCGTTGCCTTTCGCATCGCCTTCGGTAACTCATTTACTGATGTTCTCTGTGTCTCGGTCCGGGGTATAGCTTACGCTCACGGCAAGGCTCACGTATCGCATCGCGGTGTTCAGGTTGCGTCGCGGCGTTTTGAAGGCGCGGAGCTGGAGCAGCGTTTCGCGGTTTCACCCACCATTTCCGCATCCTGTCGCGTCTCGCGATGCGTCTTTTGATCGCTGAAAATTTCGCCCCAACAGTCGTTCTGTTTATTAGCGCGAGTTTCAAGGAGAGGTTCTTGATGACGCTCTCGCCGCTTTGATCTCTCTGTATAAAGCCATCGATCGAATCGCGATTTCGTAACTGGATTTTTGTTAATTGGGTTTTGCATAGGCGGATCCAGCAATCTGGCAACTGCGCATTCCTCTCATTTGAATGTATGCTTAACGATCGATTCTTGGAGGGGCTACAGCCCCATGACAAATCGATTATTTCTCATGCAATCAAATGGGGAGAATACACTGTTGTCAGATTGCTGGATTCGCCAATGGGGTTTTGAACAACGAGCTATAATAGCGATGGAGAGGATTTGTGGGACGTTATGTTGAGGCCAGAGGCAGTGGTGGTTCGTGAAATGCGATACATCGATGTCCTCTCCATTTAAAACTATAGAAAAGTATCGATTTCTCGGGGGTTCAATTGCACCCCCTGACGATCGATACTTTATTATAGTTTTAAATAAAGCAGACATCGATATATCGCGTTTCAGAGGCAGCTATGATGAAAATCTCTTATGGACGTTTTTCACACAGGCTCATCGGTTTGTTTGTCTCACTTTTTTTAACCTTTAAATTAAATTAAAAAAAAAAAAAAATTAATACAGATACATTTTAAATTGGTTATAAACGAAAGTGCAGGTGTTTTAGAGTGGCCATCTGGACACAGAAATCGATGTAACTGTTTCTTCTGGAAGGATATTTGCACGATAAAGAAACTGACACAACAGAAATTAGCAAAATGTTCTCACCTGGATAGTTGTATTTAACTCTGTGTCCAGATAGCCACTCTAAAACACTTTCACTTTTGTTAAAAACCAATGGGGCTCTTGCAAAATTTTGCTGTGAGCACATGCATAGTCCAATCTAATGTCAAAACCACCGAAAATCAAGAAAATCACATTACAAGAGAGTCTAAAAATTCAGTATTGCTATAACGGCAAGTTCGTAAAGGCCAGGCGGTTCAACGCAGGTATCGTGGGAGATTCCTATATCTATTATGTAACTTTCTCTACGGAAACACAGAGATATGGCTCAATTTAGGCAGGAATCTCCCTTGATACCTGCGTCTCTCCGCCATTAAGTCTAATTCTGAGAGTGAATTTCTTGATTTTTTAGTGAACTCATCGTCATTTTTTCGTCTTTTTTTTTTTTTTTTTTTTTTTTTTTTTTTTTTTTTTTTTTTTTTTTTTTGCAAGGGCCCCATTGAAATCGATCTGAAATTTTACTTTGAAGTCAACATCTCAATTAATTAAAACTCTTGGGTCGAATTCGTTCCAGCGGTCGACTCCTTTCAAATGCATAAACGTCGTGTTGATACTCCCTAACACAATTTCCACCAATGTATAGTCTAAAGCGAATTTGAAGACACAAGTGAAAACATCTCCTTAAACACGCAAAAACCTTTTTGTCGAAAACACAGTTTTAACAAGATTTAGCGACTCAACGCTTCACCGCTCTAGGGGTGGAAAAGCGGCGATTCTGTCAGTCAGCCACGAGCCGGGAGCTATGGAGCGCGGAATTCTTGGAAGCGAATACATTTTTTTTTGCGGTCGGAGAAAAAAAGGAACAAAGAGTGGGAGTTATTTACATTATAAATTCAATTTGTTCCTCGATTTTCCGGACGCTATGTCATATTTTCCACCCATCGTTACCAGAGAGTGAAAAAAATTCTTCTCGTCGACCCAGTAGCGCAACGAGAGTTTCTTCATCTCTCTCTTTTCTCCATTAAGAAACGTATGTTAGACAAGGATGGACAAGGGGATAAAACCCCCTCCTTCTGTCCTTTTCCTACTCATACATTCAAATTGGAAATGAGAGACATGGAAGATATCCTGGTTGCGCCAGTGCGTCGACCAATTTAAATGGGTGTATATTTTGAAGATCCCGCTGTTACCAGATGTACGGTTTTCGGCTGTATATTTCCCTTAAGGTGATTCTATGGCAAACTCCTGGAAATTTTAATCCGATATAGATGGCGTTACTTGTCACTGGCTCCCAAAATAGCCGTTTTTTGACGGTTTTCGGCTGTTTTCTCTGAACTGACGATTAATTGACGAAAAATCGGAGTGTCAGCACCTGCGTAATTTTTGCTTGATTTTTTGAGCCATAAACGGGCCAAATTGGTTTTAAAATAAAGGCGTATTTATGCAAAGAAAAAAGCAAATGCCCTTTCGGACAGCAGTGATATTCTGAGGAGGCTGAGGCGGCGCAATAAGCCGTTTGAATTGTCCTCAGAATACTTTTATAAACTGCAGGGCTCAAGTCGTGGGGCTCTAAAGTCTTAAGTTTCTCTCCTATCATTTATGCACCTTGTATGTATTTATTTATTTTTATTTTCTTCCATTTGTTCAATTTATTTTTAATTATTTTTTTTATTTTATTTTTTTTAATTTTTTTATTCCCCCCCCCCCCATCTTAACCTAACTCCAATTCAAATATTTAATGTAAAAACAATCATACCATTTCATTGTTGTGTATATATGTCACTTATAAATGTAAATATCTTATTTCTGATGTACAGAACGATATTAAATAAACCTTAAAAAAAAAAATAAATAAATAAAAAAAAATTGGAGTTGAATCAGTAAAGATTACAGGTTTCCGGTTCACCTGTAATGTTCATGAATTCATTTGTTCTCCCGTCTCTGTACGCAACTTAAACTCAACAAATAAAGCAGTGTAATACGTAGCAGTGGCGTATCGTGCAACTTTGCAACGTTGTACTTACGTTGTCCATTTATACCCATGTAAAAGGTCAAATGCGGAGGTGTTCACCGAACACCCAATACTTCGATATTTTTCACGACTTTAAAGATAGTTATCCAAAAAAAATGGCAACACATATGTTTAGTGCAACAGTCTGGCTTACCGCGCTGTGTTTCCCTAGTGCGAAAGGGATGGTGGTTGTGGTGAGAGGGGGGGGGGTGTCCTGTATCGATTTTGCCGAAGGACTCATAGGAATTATTCCTCGCCGCAGCAAAGTTTGCTCTTATACTGTCCAGACTCCAGAGTGGATTTAAAATTTAATCTGGCCTTACATCAAAGCCAACCGTAACCACTAATCGCTGTTAAATTAAACCCAGCTCATAACCCCAAAGTGGAGTTAATCCCAAATTACTATATTAAAAAAGGCGGATTCTATGTATATTATATTGTGCTGAATATTTTTTTCAGTCTTCTTCAGGTGGATACTGCTTTGTGATGTACTAAGAACTTCTTTCATTTCAAGATCAGAAAGGCCACAGCGAAACAATTATCGTGTAAGAGAATAGAGGGGTCGGGAGAAAATTACAGCGACTCATCTTATTCACCACGGTTGTTTTGTATTCGCTGCCGTTGTTTGATACGTACATTTTCTTCGGCAACTTGACATTTTTGTCTTTAGAAGCACGGATGTAATCTTTGATGTAATCCAAAAGTCAACCTTCTTAGGCTTACCATTTTTCAGTTTTGAAGGTCTTTTATTAAATTCTGGAATTAAATTCACTCTGGCTCATCAATTTTAAAGACTTTGGGGTTATAACTGCGGGTGTTATTTGAAAGGGGGGAAAAAAGAAAAGAAGAAGGAAGCCTAAATTAAACAAAACTAGGAGGGGGAACTCTTGATCAAAAAAGAGGGGCATTTTAAAAAGTAATCCGGGTGGAGTTTAGCGGTAATCAGGCTCACCGATTTCCATAAGACCAACATATTATACGATTGAAATAAAGTGTTTTTAATCAAACAACCTGCAGTTTCATTGAAATTGGCAAATACGATTGCTGCTTGGATCCACCTTAATTTCTTTTGAAAAGTAATTAATCAATCATATGGAATTGGAAAAACGATTTGCCCAACTCTGATTTCTAGACACCTTGACTTAGATAGGAAGAAAATTATGATTTTGACCTGAATGTACGGTCTAAATAGAGCTCTTGCAAAGGATTAAGGAGTTGATTCTTGCATAAAAACTTGTAAAAATGACGATGAGTATACACTAACATATCACAAAATTCAAGCTCAGGATTGGGCTTAGTGGCGGAGCTAAGCAGGTAAATTGGGAGATTCCTATCTAATTTGTGACATCTCTCTGTGTTTCCATAGAGAAATTGACAAACTAGATAGGAATCTCCCATGATACGTGCGTGGTTCGTAGCTTCGCCATTACGATCTTGCCGTTATAGCAGTTGTGTGAATTTATTGCTGAATTTTAGACTCTCTCAGTATGATTTCCGTGGTTTTCGCTGGTTTTTACATGAGGTTTTAGTATTCATTTGCTTATAGCAAAAGCCCCATTTTATCAGAGGAATAGAAGAAAAAGAAACGTACAAAAATTGTATTTTGTCATCTTTAAATGTGCTCATTTCAGTTCAATGATTTTTAATATTTTCCCCATTAGATACTCAAATGATATTCTGTTTTTTCTTTAAATTCCGTTCTTGGTGTAATGTCTGGTTTATTTGTCTCCAGAACATTCTCTCAAATATCAGATCTCTCTGGGGGGTCAAAATTACTGAGTTTTCAGACTTTTGAAGAGTGATTTTCGCTGGTTTTTACGTAAGATTGGACTATTCATTTTGCTCACATCAAAAGTATGTATGAGCCCCATTTTATCGAAACACTCTGTACCATAGCTACCACAGTTTTCGCTCAGAAGAAAATCTGTATGATTCCAAGAAATTTAGGTGTCATCGTCACAATGGTTACCTATAATTTTCGTGGAAATACCGTCGTATTAAATCTTTTATGTCCATGGTCTCGCATTGAAGTTTGACGACTGCGCGGTTTGGAAGATTAGAAGATGCTATTTTCTGCACTGCGGATATGGTCGTGATTTTGGACTCAGCCTGCTGCCTCTGTGTCTGTTTACTCAGTGAGCCGCAAGTGCGGCACACTTTGATCTGAGAACGTCAAAAGTGGCCAAAACTCAGAAAAGGCCAAATTTAACCTCACTTTATCATTTATAAAATTTCAAGACCAATTCTAATGACAGAGAACACTTTTAGCAAAAGGTTAAGGTGAATCTTCAGCGTTTAGTGCTGATTTCTGCCACTAGAGCGCTACCGTTCGATTAAAGTCTTACAGGCCGAAAGTAATTTATTTTTAAGAAAACGTAGTGTCAGTTACTAGATTACTAGATAATCATCTGAAGAGTGTCTCAGCAAAAAATCTAGTCATTAACTTCAAAAATAAGGCTGAAAGTACCAAAAAATGAAATACCGCATTTCGATACCGTGTTATCGATGATTTGCGATTTTTCATTTTTTGGTACTTTCAGCCTTCTTTTTGAAGTTATTGACGAGATTTTTTGCAGAGAAACTCTTCAGATGATTATCTAGTAACTAACACTCCGTTTTCTTAAAAATAAATTACTTTCGGCCTGTAATTTGACTTTAATCGAACGGTAGCGCTCTGGTGGCAGAAATCGGCACTAAACGCTGAAGAATCACCTAAAAGCCCAGGCACGCTTTGGAGAGTTCTAATTTAGGCTAGAAAGGTAGAAAACGATGGATTTTGATGACTTTTTTTTTCATTGAATTTTGGCCAATTTTTGCATCATTTTAGATCTCAGTGCGGAGAGGATGTTTATTAGAAGGCCGAGAAGTCACGTAGTTTAGTCCATGCTATATGACTTCGCTCCAAGTCTGGTGGTGATAAAAAAACAGACCGAAAACTTATTAGATTGTGTCCGTATTCCGTATTTACTTTCCCGAGTCCACTGCCCCGCAATATCCCGCTTTCATCCAGTAACAAATCATACCCCCCCCTCCAGCCTCCCTCCAGCTTCGACTCCATAGTCGTCGTAAGATATGGTGCGGTATATGTACATTATATACCGTGCACGCCGCGTATGGGATAAAAGCTATTTGTTGAATACCCTATAATTTATGTCCTGATTATTCATCATTGCATGTTTTAGTCTGGAAAATACTTATCTTGATTTTGATTTCCAGCAAAACTCACGGAGACACCGATTCAATAGATAGCGCCATAATAGTTTTTGTTCTTGAGTACGTGTCGCACCTTCAGAAAAAACCGGGAAATGGGGACTCTTGCAAACAATGCAAATTTTTACTTTAGAGGATTGAAGAGTTGATTCTTGCATAAAAACCTGTAAAAATGACGACTAGTACGCTTAAAAACCACGAAATTCACTCTCAGAATCGGGCTTAATGGCGGAGAGACGCAGTCATTATGGGAGATTCCTATCTAATTTGAGACATATTATATCTCTGCGTGTTTTCGTAGAGAAAGTGACAAATTAGACAGGAATCTCCCATGATACATGCCTGCGTTGAACCGTCATTACGATCTTGCCGTTATAGCAGTTATGCGAGTTTATTTCTGCAAATTTCAGACTTTCTTAGTGTGATTTTCGTGATTTCCGTGGTCTTTACAACAGATTGGACTATTTACGTGCCTATAGCAAAAGTTTGCTTGAGCCCCATTCTGGCAGTTGCAAGGGTCTGAAATGTTGTATTTTTTATAAAGAAAATGGAAGTACTTGATGAGCTGAGAACAAAGATGCCTTTGGTTTCTAATTATGTCCCATTGTTCCAGAAATGAGATTTTGGCCCAAAATACATTGTTTTAAATGGGAATTCCGCGTAGCGACATCACTACACACACGAATTTTTGCAACTTTACACGTGTGTATCTCAGAATCCAAGACACTTAGGAAAAAACCAAAGGCACCATTGCTCTCAGCTCATCAAGTACTATCATTTTCTATATAATAAAACCATAAAATTTTAGACCCTTGCAACTGCCCCATTGAACTTTGCTTGACACCCTATATTCCAATGTTTGATGAAGAATAGACGTAATTATTGTGTCTCTATATAACGTGGACTATAGCTTCAATAGTTTGGCTCCGAACAAAGAACTCAAAGTTGCAAGGTCTCGAACCCCAATCATGCAATAAAGGTCGATCACTTATGTATACTTATAGCTTCTTTTTTTATCCTATTTGACATCATTGCAATATTGTTTTCGCGGTCATATTTATTTATAGCCGGAAAATTATTTCGCGTACTTATACTTATTTTGGTAATTTTATCGCTTGGAGTCAAACGAGGCACTGAACCTTGTTTCTGACTTTATCTCGATTCTCGATTGATGAACAAAAAATTATTAAAAATTAGTCCAGTAAAATTAGTCCATCGTCCGACAAAAATTATTCGTATCTCAACGATGAATTCTATAAAAGCGTCGCACATTAAATTTAGTAGAATTTAGCTGTTTCAGTTTGCATGTCTCCTGTCATCACTATTCACTTATATTGAAAAGATAGCCTATTAAACACTTTTTCTTGTTTTTGTGTTGCAGGTAAGACAATTTTGAAATGGAAATCAGGTTTTCTTTTTATCATCAAGTGATTCATTAGCATGTAAGGTAATAGACGAATTCTAATTAAAATTACCCGTGGTGAAGGAGAAACTGTTTTAAAATGTCGAAAAGACCACTATACTAACTTCTGCTTTTTCAGAGCATCGAAGTATGCCTTTTACTACTCATTGTCAGAAAAAATAAACAAGTGGAAGCTGTAGTGGCGCTGTCAAAACCTTATGCAGAAAAATAATCCAGAAAAATACTTTAGAAGAGCTAACCAATGGTTTTACACGTACGCCTAACTAAAGGCCAAAAGAAATTTTGTTTGCTGGCCGTCTGGTAACGGTGCAGTTTGTCCTTTTTAACCCTTAAAAAACATCGAATTCGAACCTAGTTTAGTTCGATATTTTTCATGGGTTTGAACGGACAAACTGCAACGCTACGCCACTGATACCCCATTGTGACGTGTACTTACCACGTACAGCACTGACTTTCACAGGTTTCTGCTATGTCAAGGATCAGTTTTGGAAATATTTGATCTCGTCGTGTTCCTTGCTTAATTTTATGGCGCGAATCCTTAATTTACTTGTTTATCGCAAAAGTTTGCGTTAGACCCCTTTCCTTCCAGCGTTCCAGCTCCCTTGGTTGGTACGATGAGTCACGATACCGTATATCAGCCCTTCATGAACCATTAACCACGTCAGTCATTCATCCATAAACCATGTGATATGAGCGAGGTGCGAAATTCGAATACATATTACATAGTGAAGCCAGAGTGGAGTCGCAGTCGCTTAGGGCAAAGCGAATAGAATAGCGCGAAACTCGAGAGGGAGGGAGGGGGGTGCTCGTTTCAAGTTGCCAGATCGTTCACGTACAATATTGCCAGATTTTCCTATAAATTTCCAATGTTTACATCATGTTTACTTGTTTATATTGTTTGCCCATAGAATTACGTCAAATGGACAGTTTATGTGCAGAGAAAAAATCAAGGGTAATTTGAAGTTTTATCAGTAGAGATTACAGGTGAAACAGAAACCTGTAATCTTTACTGATGTACAACTCCAAATTACATATGATTTTTTCTTTGCATAGTTACGCCTTTATTTTAGAACCAATTTGGCCCATTTATGGCTCAAAAAATCAAGCAAAAAATTAAGCAGGTGCTGACAGTCCGATTTTTTGTCTATAATTCGTCTGTTCAGAGAAATTAGCCGAAAACCATCAGAAAACGGCTATTTTCGGAGCCCGCGACAAGTGACGCCATCTATCGGATTAAAATTTTCGAGAGTTTGTCATAGAATCACCTTAATGAGCTTTTTTGTACTACTTAAATTAAAAAAAACAACCCTGAGGTTAATTTGGTGGTACAAATTTGTACCGTCAGGATACAAAGGGTTCTGTGGGGAATTTTTAAATAATTAAATGTTTGTAATCGATTTGGCAACGATGGCTTGTATTCATGTAGACTAAAGTCAAGTTGAGTCGAGTCAGAGTCACTATAGGCAGCCGCATGAATGGGGACGTAAATCGTCGAGCGAAAGGACGTAATGTTAGGGGGGGGGGGGGCGTTAACCGCTCGAAAGGCCGCGACCGCGACATTCATGCGGTGAAGCCTAAAGTGTTTTGTGTGTTGTGTTTATGTGTGTAGGTGGGTGTGTTATCGGGTGGAGGAGAGAGGGGAGAGGAAGGGTAAGGGAGGGGAGGGGGTACAGCGCAAGATGCGAATCGATGTCACCGAGAATGAGAAAAAATGTCCGCGTTTCAAGAAAGAGAAAAGAGAACGATTCAAAATCGGCTATGATTCATAAATAAACGTATATAAAATGCGCGCGGTAGAGCTCGTTTCAGCTATGTTGAGGTCTAGAGACACCTCTGTAATCTTTGGCGTTCATTGTATCTTTTTTTCTCCTTGCAACCTTGCGTGTAATCAATGCTATTTTTCTATTCACCGATGATTCCACCGGTTGAGAAAAGGGGCGAAGGACGATTGGGCGACCTGGAAATGGTAACCCTTTTGGGCGAGGAGATTAATGAGGAAGGCCCAATGACCCATAGGACTTTTGGGCGAGTAAGTAAAACATAAGTTTGAATATTTGGCATCAGTGTATGATCAGTAAGGTTTGTTTACGCGTTTTTACTCAGTTTAATATATTAAAAAACGCAACGTACAGATTTAGGTGCGCCAATAAAGCATGTGGTGTGAGTTTGTTAGTGGACCCCTCTTTAAAATATATTTTAGAGTGTAACGGTGCTGAGCATAACCACGAATCTTATTCTGATGGCGACAAAGCTTCAGCAAATGAAGAGAAAATGCTCCCTACCTTAGGCGGAGAAAATGGACCTGCTAGGGGGTACACAAATTGGAAGATTCGCCGGCCATGTAGGCAGCGTGTTGTGCGATAGGCAAGCATTCTCTCTCTCTCGCTCTGATGGAGAGAGAGAGAGAGAGAGAGAAAGACTATGTTTGCCTGTGCGCAAAATAAGTTGCATACTTACAGGAATCGGGACCGTTTTATTCCCTAGCATTCGGTATCTATATAGTATATAATATCTTTGACTATAACCATTCAGCAAAAGTCGGGTAATTTTCTCTTTGGATTTTGGCTGGGCAACCTGCAATATCACTTATCAGTGACGGCTCTTATGTGTTTTAACGTAAGTACAATACCCATCACTACGTGGTGGTGGTATTATGATCAACTCTGACGAAATTGTTATCTGCTTTTTCTGTTAGATTAATTTTGATGCAAGAAAGTGTTCGTGGGGTATTCCAGTTTATTTTGAATTACCCGCTGAATTCGGCAACAGTGGTTAGAAGCGGGAAGTTGGCGAATTTTCATCTGTGATGTGGCAATTACGGATGTGTGTTTTTGTGTGAGCTGCCTATTGAGGAACTGACGCTCGCGAGTGCAGTAGTACGTATATACTATACACGCATGTGCAACACGTGTTGTGTATGAATGAGAATAGTGTGAGTGTGTGAGTACTTAAATGCATGAGTAAGACAGCTCCGAGGGCTAATATGAGGCAGGTGCCATTCATCATATGACGGGTTAATTGAAATGTGCTTGTTGACGCGACGGATTCTGTTGTCGTGATTCTTAATGGAGCACACATCATATCGTCGTGTGCGGTTGTCACTGCATTCATTTTTTTAATTTTTGTTTGTTGTTGTCAACTCCAGCAGGCAGATTCCGCTTTTTTGGACGAGCCAAGAAGAGATAGCGGGAATCGATTTATCATATTAATTTAAATGGCATCACATGATATAATAGCGAGGCGTGACATTTGGCAACGCTGTACTTTCTCCATTTAAACTTACTAAAAAAATCGAATGCTTCGGTCCTCGGCGATGACTAGACGCTTCGACCTTTCTGATGCGTTTAAGGGGGGGGGGCGTAACATGATCATGTAAATACTGTTAATGAACTGAAAACAAAAATTGTAAGTTACTCTCTTAGCCCCTCAACTCCAATCCCTGCTTCAATCCAAGTATAGGAAACAATGTAGTTTTGCCTATCGATTTTGAATCAAAATTCTTGGGCGTTTACTTTGACAGTAAACTTTGCTGGTCAAGTCATCTTAATTTTCTGTCAGCTAAGATTCAAAGCTACAAATGGATGCTTAGAAATCTTGTTCGATGTGTGAATACTAAAACCTGTCTTACTTTTTACCATGCCCAGATTATTTCCTAAATCAGATATGGATTAATATTATGGGGCTATAAACACTGCTCAGGCTCACTTTTCATAGAGCAGAAAAAAATCCTCAGAATAATGTTCAATAAGCCTTATAACCATCCCTGTAAAGATTTGTTTGTTAAAAATGCATTACTTACTTTACCATCATTATTCATGTGGGAAACTCTGAAATTTGCAATAGAATTTAATTTACTAATGCCTTCAGGTCTTGCCAATTCATTCAGGCACATCTACTTTAAACCTGGGACAAGTAGACTATGTGTCACAGATCAGAACATCGAATTTGCATCCATAAAAGTATTTAATTCTCTTCCACCATCCATAAAAATATTGTTTAAAAATGCTGATTTAAATTCCTTTTTCGTAAATCTTAAAAATTTCCTCTTGGCTAAAGCCTTTTATTGTCTCCCTGAATTTTTTGAGAGCACTATGAAGTTTAGTCTAGTCTTGTCCATCCTTTATTCCTTGTACATCTACTTTATTCCGTGTATCATAGTTTATTATCTCTTTGACCTGTACCATAGCTCCTTTAAGGGTGGCTCCTGTATTAATTTAATTAAATAAATAAATAAGACAGAGAGTCGTTCGACCTGAGACGAACGACTGTTATAGTCTTGCTCTCATAGTCACGTGACACACCATTTAAACCAATGGGATTAATCGATTCCCGTTATCTCGTCTCGTTTCGGCTCGTCTTGACCAAAATAGCAGAATCGTATGTATGGGGGAACTCCATCAGGGAGCTGATTCTGCTCTTTTGGACGAGACGAGGCGAGATACGAGATAGCGGGAATCGACCAATCCCATTGGTTTAAGCGGCGTCACGTGATCAATTTCGAGTCGTATGAGGGACGGGAAGTCATTCGGCTTGAAATAAACGACTCGAACGACTTCAAAATTGTCACGTGACGCCGTTTAAGCCAATAGGATTGGTCGATACCCGCTATCTCGTCTCGTCTCGTCCAAAAATGCAGCATCAGCCCCCAGACCCCCTTACCTTTTCTCGGGGAGACCCCCAGATCCCCTTTTGTATTCTGGGGGAGAACCCCATACCCGCCTTTAATATTCTTGGAGACCCCGAGACACCCTTTAAGGGGTTAATTTTACAGAAGGCTGGTTGCAGAATGTTTTTGCAAATTTTCATCAAAATTCAAACAGCTCTATATGAAACATTCCAATTTTTTCCTACACGGAAAAAAAAAACTACGGTGGAAATAACCATACGGATACCTGATTTTGGCACCTGCTAGATGTTATGGTAATGTTAACCAGAAGTATACTATGTTTTGACTAGGTACTAGGTGATGTTACCTGATTAGGCTGATTACATGTCGAATTTACTCAAAGTATCGGTAAATGTACCATACTTCTGGTCGAGTTTACCATAACATCGAGCAGGTGCCAAAATCAGGTATCCGTATGGTTGTTTTCACTGATCTTTTTTTTCCGTGTACGTTCACCCACTTTACCCATTTTCCCATTGATTTGAACGGAAACTTTTTTCATCCATAACTTGCCTCCTATTAATAATTTAAAAAAAAAAAAAAAAAAACAAAAAAAAAAAAAAACAACAAAACAAAACAAAAGCAAAAAACACAACAAATTTCTCTATTCTTCTATTTCTCTAAGGAATGTAAAAACAACTTCTCTGCAAAATTTTGATGCATAAATGGACGATTAGTTCAAAAGTTATGCCGGGATACAGACAGACAGACATATACAGGGTGTTGAAAAACCGTTCCCGAATATTTCAGGGGTGGATTTTACAGATCAAAATAAGACCTTTTTTTCCTATAAACATGTGTCCGAAAATGCCCCCCTTTTGAGCAACTGCCCCCCAAAGTTTTAAAAAATTTACGGTTTTTTTGGAATAGCGACCACTATTATGAACCAAATGTCGTAAAACTTGGTGTCCTAAAGTAATTTTACGTGTAGAATCCATCTATGACCTCGAAAAATTCATAAATTGAGTCTAACTGTACTTTTCACGCAATCTTGTACCTTTAACGGCACGAATTTTATGTTACGGATTAAAATTTTGAAGAATAATTACCAAAATCAGATGCGGAAAACCCTCAGAAAGATTTTTGGTCCTCCTTGTTTCTTTCGATACGACGCGTTTTAAGCGAGATAATCGCTGCACAATGCGGAAAAGTCAGCGCTTTTACCATAGCGGCCGGCCCGTAGAAGCAGCGGAGAGGCGGGCTGCATACTCATTGCCGTTTTTCATGGTAAAAGCGCTGACTTTTCCACAGTGTGCAGCGATTATCTCGCTTAAAACGCGTCGTATCGAAAGAAACAAGGAGGACCAAAAATCTTTCTGAGGGTTTTCCGCATCTGATTTTGGTAATTATTCTTCAAAATTTTAATCCGTAACATAAAATTCGTGCCGTTAAAGGTACAAGATTGCGTGAAAAGTACAGTTAGACTCAATTTATGAATTTTTCGAGGTCATTGATGGATTCTACACGTAAAATTACCTTAGCACACCAAGTTTTAAGACATTTGGTTCATAATAGTGGTCGCTATTCCAAAAAAACCGTAAATTTTTTAAAACTTTGGGGGGCTGTAGCTCAAAAGGGGGGCATTTTCGGACACATGTTTATAGGAAAAAAAGGTCTTATTTTGATCTGTAGAATCCGCCCCTGAAATATTCGGGAACAGTTTTTCAACACCCTGTATACTTTGCGCCATCGCAATACTTATGCAATTTCTAACTTCGTTAGAGTGAGAAAGTATTGAGATGGCGCGGATGTCTGTCAGTGTGTCTGTCCGTATATCCCAGCGAAACTTTTGAACTAATCGCGTTCTCGTTCATATGCATCTAAATTTTGCAGAGACGTGGTTTTTAACATTCCTCAGAGGGACTTTTTTTTTGTTTTCTTTTTGTTTTTGTTTTTGTTTTTGTTTTTTTTTTTTCGAAATTTTAAATTGTTGGCAAGTTATATAGATGATAAAAGTTTTCCATTAAAATCAATGGGGAAATCGGGAAAATGGGAACATAGGGGAAAATTGGAATATTTCAAATTTAGCTGTTTGAATTTTCATTTAAAGCAAAAACGTTCCTCAACCAGCCTACTGTAAAATTACCCCCTAAAGGGGGGGGGGGGTCTGGGGGGTCTCCTCCAGAATACTATGTAGGGGGTCTGGGGGTTTCCCCCTAGAATATTATAGGGGAGTCTGGGGGTCTCCCCCTAATATTAAAGGGGGGTCTGGGGGTCTCCCCCAGAAAATATAAGGAGGTCCCCCCATATTAAGTTTGTTGTAAGGAAATGGGTATTCCCTACCGTTTATTTGCTTTAATTTTAACATTATATTGAATGAACGGGTTAAGAACCGTAAAACTACTGCCCTTCGCGAAACGGCAGCGCAGAATGTAATAGATACATATTTAGGTGGATTTCACAGGTGGCTTCGTTTTCTTCCAGCATCTGGCTTCCGCTAATGAATGGTGGTTCGAGTGGCGATGTGTGTTGGCTGGTGACTCTGCTCCGAGACTTCTTTTCTTACACAAGACCGAATTGATGGTTTTTCTTCTTTTCGATTCTTTCTTTCGCATCTCGGTGACTCAACGGCCGCGGCGACCAGACGAGACGATTCGATTCGCGAGAGCTCGGGGCGGTTTTCCGCGACTGACTCGCGACGCGACGCGATGACGGTGGACAGTGACTGCGAGTGTGACTTCGATGATTCACCAATCACCTCTCTTTCGCACAATGGGTCTCCGTTTATCTATGAAAGCAGTGGCGTTGCGTGCAATTTGGCAACGATGTATTGTTACCATTTAAACCCGCGCAAAAGGTCGAATGCGAAGGTGTTCAATAGTTCGATCTTTTTCATGGGTTTAAATTTACGAACTGCAACGTTGCCAAATCACACGCTTCGCCAATGTCTGAAAGTGGCAAGAAATCAGAAAATAAAAGTATCATCAATCAAGCCTTTATTAACTCTTTTAAGGTGATTCTTCAGCGTTTAGTGCCGATCTTTGCCACCAGAGCGCTACCGTTCGATTAATGTCAAATTACAGGCCGAGAGTAACTTGTATTTAAGTAAACGGGAGTGTCAGTTATTAGATAATCGTCTGAAGAACGTCTGTGCGAAATATCTCGACAATAACTTCAAAAATAAGGCTGAAACTACCAAAAAATGGAATATCGCAAATCGATTCTTGTATCGAAATGCGATATTTCATTTTTTGGTACTTTGACTTGTTTTTGAGGTTATTGACGTAATATTTGGAGAGACGTTCATCAGATGATTATCTAGTAACTGACACTCCGTTTTCTTAATTATAAATTACTTCCGGCGTATGTAATTTGACATTAATCGAACGGTAGCGCTCTGGTGGCATAAATCGGTACGAAACGCTGAGAAATCACCTGAAGACCAATTTTAAACCTAGAAAAAGAACCCTTAAAAGAACCCTAATAAGCTTAGTATAATGTAAATAAAAGGCAATAACAACACCTCCTCAACATCAAAAATCAGAAAAATAATGGTATGAAATAAAAATGAATAGAGAAAGGAACACGGAGCCCGCCGAAAACATCAAACCCATACACTCTAATTTACTATAATTCTCTCGGGTATATTCTATTTTTATCACCGAAAAGTTTCTAAGTAAGCTTTTTAGATTGAAAACGATGACTTGTTTTCCATTGTTTTTTTTCCACTTTTTTTTATTATGTTAGGCCAAAGTGCTCCGTCTAGCATTGTCTCCTCTCCTGCAGCAGACAACACTGGTCGAAACGTTAGACAGCGGCGTTTCACTTTCGTCCACTCTAATTCCCCCTCCCCCCTTTTTTTCATGTTAGGTGGTTTTAGTGGCGTCGGAATCGATTTCCTTTATTGTTTTCTTCAGGTCAATTCACTCTCAATAGCCTGTTATAGTGATGACGTCACAATGAAAATGAGACAGTTTCAAGCATTTGCTACAGCTGTATCGGATGGTTTATTCTGGTGTGAAATCACTTGAAATATAACGTTACACTGAAAAAAAAAGAATTTGTTCGCCTCACTAATAATTAGTGAAATTTGCGCAATCAAATTAATTGGTCGTACTTACCCAAAAAATTGGGCACTGGCTCTGGCAAACGTTTGCTGTGAGCAAATGAATAGTCCAATGTGATGTAAAAACCAGCGAAAATCATGGAAATCACACTGAGAGAGTCTAAAATTCAGTAATAAACTCACATAACTGCTTTAACGCAAGTTTGTAATGGCAGCTCAACCCAGGGATCATGGGAGATTCTTGTCTATTAAGTCACTTTCTCCACGGAAACACCAGAGACTTGTCTCAAATTACATAGGAATCCCTCATAGTACCTGCGTTGAGCCGCCAAGAAGCCCACTTCTGAGAGTGGATTTCGTGATTTTTCTATACTCATCGTCATTTTTAAGGGTTTTTATGCAAGAATCAACTCTTCAATTCCTTGTGGCAAAAGTTTGCAAGAGCCCCTTTGGTAACTGGTATCAATCAGTTGAGTTGAGATTCATCATAAAATCATAATAAAATTCGTGATACTGAACCGCCATTCCATCTTATTGGCTGTTACCAGTGTTGCCAGATCCTGCGGCTTTTTCTATCAGAGGCGTAGCGTGCAATTTGGCAATGTTGTATTGTGTCCATTTAAATCCATGTAAAAGGTCTAATGTGCAGGTGTTCACCGAACTCCTAATAATTCGATATTTTTCATGGGCTTAAATTGACGAACTGCAACGTTGCCATAAATTGCACGTTACGCCACTGTTTTCTATGTGTTCTTATATGGGAAAAGCCGCGAGATCTGGCAACACTGGCTGTTACATAAAGAATTCGGTTATTCGATCATGGATTTTTTAAATTAAAAAATAAAATCACATTTTACGTTCTGCATTCGCGGTCGCGATCTGATAAAAGCTCGGCATGGCCGAAATTAGTCCGTCTCGAAACTCTCTGCTTGTAACATCATCGCATCGCCAGCGCCGTTCGTTGGACCAACCGCGACCTTTGTGCGTCTTCAGTTCCCACATAATTACTTTAGTTTCCGTGTAGTTACTCTAGTTCCCATATAATTACTTTCATTCACATATGATTACTTTAGTTTCCGTGTAGTAACTTTAGTCATCGCATCGCCAGCGCCGTTCTTTGGACCAACCGCGACCTTAGTGCGTCTTTAATTCCCGTGTAGTTACTTTAGTCATCGCATCGCCAGCGCTGTTCGCTGGACCAACCGCGACCTTTGTGCGTCTTTATTTCTCATATAATTACTTCAGTTCCCGTGTAGTTACTTTAGTTCCCATTTAGTTACGTCTCCTTGTAGCTATTTTAGTTTCGAATGTGTGAGCTTTATCGACTGTCTCACTCGAATCGAAGATGGAAAGTCGATGGGGGAAATCTATGTTAACTATCCATGAAATCAGTTTGTACCACGCTTCCTCGTTGTCTCTGGATTGGGTTGGTTGGGTTGGACCGGCGGATCGCGAACGGTAAGATTCTGTGATTTCAATCGCGTACTCTTACCGTTATTAGACGTCTATTTCATGGAATGGGGCACTTGCTAACAGAGCTGCCGATTTGCGTAGCTTTAATGACATTTTGAAATTAATTAATTAATTAATTAATGAAATTCACCGAAGATTTCACCGGTTGAGAAAAGATTACAAAGTTTAGTTTAGAGTATGACTGTAATGCACGTACCTTTATCTGTAATGAACGCCGTTAATTAATTAAAATATACCGGTTGAGAAAAGATAAAAAGCGCTAGTATTTTCGTGCATTACAGTCATACACTGAACTAAACTCTGTAATCTTTTTTCTCAACCGGTGGAATCTTCAGTGATTTTCAAAATGTCATTAAATCACGCAAATCGGCAGCTCTGCTTGCTAACTTTTGCTTTAAACGATTGAATTAGTGGCGTAGCCAGGAATTTTTCGAGGGGGGGGGGCAGGGCAGGGTCCGAAAATTGTCAAGTGTAGCAGTTTGTCCTTTGATGATTAGCAAAACCATTAATCCACAACCAGCATACTTTAAAATTAATTCCTAAAAAGGGGGGATTGGGGTTCTTCCCCAGATGAATAAAGGGGGGTCTGGGGGGAGTCCCCCAGAATAATTTTGATGTGAGAAAGTGTTCGTAGGGTATTCCCTACACTTCATTTTTATTTCTTTATGGGAATCAGTGAAGATGTATCGAAGCGACTCTACGATCGTGTGATATCATCTTGTTAAAACGCACTTTTCTCCGCGCGCTTTCAAGGTCGCATTCGCTTAGATCAGATCAGCTGGACTACGTCCAACCGTGGCGTATGACCGTAGCTCTGACATCATCGTGAAAGTTTTCTTGCGCGCTTCGTCGAAGCTGAGACCTACGGGGGCTTCTGGCTTTTGTTCTGTGTTGATTTATCGAAGAACAATTAACTCATGGCAGCCAACCGTAACGCAAACAAATCAAAAACTTTTTTTTTTTTTTTTTTTTTTAAAGAGCTGTGATGGTCAGCATGGTTTTCAGGCGTGCGGGATCAAGGATCTATTAAAAGTTACTTTACGGTTTCTGAATTAGTTCATGCAAAGATGACATCATACCGTGACTTCGGCGCAAATGGGAGAATTTATTGCTGATGTCATGTGACATATTAATTTATCGCTTCGATGTCTCGATTGATTGTGACCAAATAAATGACCACGATCCAAAAATTGGCTGAAAATACTTAAATTGTTAACAAAATCTACACACGAGTTTGGGGTAATTTGGAAACTGGGTCAAGTCTTCTACAAAATTTGTGTAGACTTGGTGAATTGGTGTGTAAATAAATGTGTTTCTACAAATGTGTTGCATTTGCCCTGCAGTTCCCATATTTACCCCAATATTGTACTTATTAATGGGGCTTTTGCAAACTTTTGCTATAGAGGATTGAAGAGTTGATTCTGGCATATAAACCTGAAAAAATGACGAAATTCACTCTCAGAATTGAGCTTAATGGCGGAGAGACGCTGGTATTATGGGAGATTCCTATCCAAATAAGGACATATCTTTGTGTTTCCGTAGGGAAAGTGAAATAATAGACAGGAATCTCCTGCATGATACCTGCGTTTAACCGTCATTACAAACGTGCCGTTATAGCATTTAAATGAGTTCATTACTGACTTTTAGACTTTCTTAGTGTGATTTTCGCTGGTTTCTACATCAGACTGGACTATTCATTTGCTCACAGCAAAAGTTTGCAAGAGCAACATTGTTGTGTTTCATTTTTAACTCGTAAGTCCGTTTTCCCATTTAAAATAACTTTGGCGGTGCCCCGGAAGAGCACAGCGGACGTTTTTGAGAGCCCTTCGCCTTGTCAGCGATTTAAAGCCCACCAAAAAGACAGAGCTGCTCGTAAGTCCGTTTTCCCATTTTAAATAACGTTGGCGGTGCCCCGGAAGAGCACAGCGGACGTTTTCGAGAGCCCTGCGCCTTTTTTGCGATTTAAAGCCCACCAAAAAGACAGAGCTGCTCGTAAGTCCGTTTTCCCATTTTAAATAACGTTGGCGGTGCCCCGGAAGAGCACAGCGGACGTTTTCGAGAGCCCTGCGCCTTTTTTGCGATTTAAAGCCCACCAAAAAGACAGAGCTGCTCGTAAGTCCGTTTTCTCATTTAAAATAACGTTGGCGGTGCCCCGGAAGAGCACAGCGGACATTTTTGAGAGCCCTGCGCCTTTTTAGCGATTTAAAGCCCACCAAAAAGACAGAGCTGCTCGTAAGTCCGTTTTCTCATTTAAAATAACGTTGGCGGTGCCCCGGAAGAGCACAGGGGACATTTTTGAAAGCTCTGCGCCTTGTTAGCGATTTAAAGCCCACCAAAGCGACAGAGCTGCTCGTAAGCCCGTTTTCCCATTTTAAATAACGTTGGCGGTGCCCCGGAAGAGCACAGCGGACGTTTTTGAGAGCCCTGCGCCTTGTCAGCGATTTAAAGCCCACCAAAAAGACAGAGCTGCTCGTAAGTCCGTTTTCCCATTTTAAATAACGTTGGCGGTGCCCCGGAAGAGCACAGCGGACGTTTTCGAGAGCCCTGCGCCTTTTTTGCGATTTAAAGCCCACCAAAAAGACAGAGCTGCTCGTAAGTCCGTTTTCCCATTTAAAATAACGTTGGCGGTGCCCCGGAAGAGCACAGCGGACATTTTTGAGAGCCTTGCGCCTTGTTATCGATTTAAAGCCCACCAAAACGACAGAGCTGCTCGTAAGTCCGTTTTCCCATTTAAAATAACGTTGGCGGTGCCCCGGAAGAGCTCAGTGGACATATTTGAGAGCCCTACGCCTTGTCAGCTATTTAAAGCCCACCAAAAAGACAGAACTGCTCGTAAGTCCGTTTTCCCATTTTAAGTAACGTTGGCGGTGCCCCGGAAGAACACGGCGGACGTTTTTGAGAGCCCTGCGCCTTGTCAGCGATTTAAAGCCCACCAAAGCGACAGAGCTGCTCGTAAGTCCGTTTTCCCATTTAAAATAACGTTGGCGGTGCCCCGGAAGAGCACAGCGGACATTTTTGAGAGCCCTACGCCTTGTTATCGATTTAAAGCCCACCAAAACGACAGAGCTGCTCGTAAGTCCGTTTTCCCATTTAAAATAACGTTGGCGGTGCCCCGGAAGAGCACAGCGGACATTTTTGAGAGCCTTGCGCCTTGTTAGCGATTTAAAGCCCACCAAAACGACAGTGCTGCTCGTAAGTCCGTTTTCCCATTTAAAATAACGTTGGCGGTGCCCCGAAAGAGCTCAGTGAACATATTTGAGAGCCCTACGCCTTGTCAGCTATTTAAAGCCCACCAAAAAGACAGAGCTGCTCGTAAGTCCGTTTTCCCATTTTAAGTAACGTTGGCGGTGCCCCGGAAGAACACGGCGGACGTTTTTGAGAGCCCTGCGCCTTGTCAGCGATTTAAAGCCCACCAAAACGACAGAGCTGCTCGTAAGTCCGTTTTCCCATTTAAAATAATGTTGGCGGTGCCCCGGAAGAGCACAGTGGACATTTTTGAGAGCCCTACGCCTTGTCAGCGATTTAAAGCCCACCAAAAAGACAGAGCTGCTCATGGGTGTAGTGTAGGCTGTATATGCCGTATGGATGCATACATTCTTTGAGTTCAAATACGTGTTTTTTTTTTGTTATTTTGGAAAGATGTTAATTATTGAGATCTTCTGGATTTTCCAGTTTTAATAACGTTGCACAGGTGATCAAGCAATGGAGACATCGCAAAGCGACGAAGATGCGAAGATATCGTTTATTACACCACCTTGATGTTACACTCTATAAATGCGTCTGATTGTGAGTTTATCCTCAGAGAAATGGATGCAGGACACGAAATATAGTTCTCTATGTATAGTAAATTCATTATTTCTATTGAAGTTTCTTTGGAGACATCTTGGCTGGAACCTGATTTTGTTGTTAGGCTTCGATTTTTTTAGGGCCAAAGAAAAGGCCCAATAAATGACAGGCAATTCAGGGGAAAGTTTGAGAGGTTATGTTGAAATGTTAGGCGCCACTGCAGTGACTGAAGCCCACTTTCCTCAGGCGCCAATGTGTTGAAACAATTATGGCTCTGTGGGCTCTTCGCCCCCTCCTGTGGGTTGAGTTTTAAAGATTTCTTATCGGTTGGTTTAGTAGGATCCTCTTCCATGAGGCAACGGCGGATTCATTAATTTCTCTCTCTCTCTCTCTCTCTCTCTCTCTCTCTCTCTCCCTCTCTCTCTCTCCCTCTCTCTCTCTCTCTCTCTCTCTCCCTCCCTCCCTCCCCCTCCCCTCTCCCCCCTCTTCACCTCTCTCTCTCTCTCTCTCTCTCTCTCTCTCTCTCTCTCTCTCTCTCTCCCCTCTCCCTCCCTCCCCCTCCTCCTCCCCTCTCCCCCCTCCCCTCTCCCCCTCCCCTCTCCCCCTCCCCCTCTTCCCACCTCTCTCTCTCTCTTTCTCTCTCTCCCTCTCTTTCCCTCTCTCTCACTACTTATTACATTTTTTACAATTTATTATTAATTTCTTTTTTTTTCTTATTCATCTTTGTTTTTTGTATCAATTTTGTAATTTTTTCTTTTGTGTTCTTATTTGGTGTAATTAAGTATTTCTTTGTAATATTTGTTCTTACGTAAAAGAAAAAATCGTGATCTCTCTCTCACTCCATCTCTCTCCTTCTCTCTCCCTCTCTCTCTCTCTCCCCCCCCCATTTGAACACAACTGTTGGAAAAGAATAGAAGGGGTTGTTGGGTCATCGCCGGATTTTTGCACCTATCCATGTTTTTTTTTTAAAATCAATGATCATTAATGACTTTTTCCCCCTGAATTTTGACCCCTTTTTTTCGATCTCAAACCTTAGTGTGATGGAGCAAACGTTGATCTATGGTCTGAGATCCAAAAAAAAGTGGTCAAATATCATAGAGTAAATTCTTCACCAATTAATCAGTCATAAACCTTCAAGGCCATTTGTAAAAATAGAATTCACTTCTAATAAGTAATTTAAACCTTCAAAAATGACACCGAAAGGTTTTAAGTTGAGCTTTAAAATTAGTTAAAAACTGGCGAAAAATAAGTGAAAACAAAAAAAATCAAAAATCATAATTTTCGATTTTTTTTTGTTTTCACTTATTTTTCGCCAGTTTTTTCCCCGATTCTTGACCATAGTGCGTTGCTCCTTTCAGTCCAATTATCAATTATCAGTTTCTTTGTGTTATTCGGTATTTCGTCTGGATTGCAGGGTTATCACTTTCTTTAATCACTCGAATATAAAATGGGCAGTAATTTTTATCAATATGGAATTCAAGTACTCGTCTTATCAGCAGAAACTGTTCATTGGATGACTGTGCTCGAACAATAACATTCACATTTCTGAGCGGGAAAAAAGCCAAACAAAACAAAAAAACGAACATTGTGTAACAATATTATTCTTGTTAAGTGATTCCTCTCCTTCAAGCTCCCATCAAACTTGTTATCAATTGGCATTCGACTAGTTCTAAACTAAAGACTGGTTCAATCTTTTTTCCCCCAGAAAAGCATGTCTGTTTGGAACCAGTTGAATGGCAATTGAAAGTCTATCTACAGACTGGTTTAATGATGGCACCAATAAACCAGCAAGTCTGATTGATGAACTTGACTGAGCTGAATGAAGGGATTTTGTGTAGATCGGAAGACCAGTCAGATGCGTGCTCAACAAGCTGGAGGTTTAAAGTGACCTATTTGTATAAAGAATTTTATTGCGAGAGGACGAGACAAATGAATTCAATACAAAATATTTTCATTGACTTCACGTCTTCAAGAATATACTTACTTCATAAGTATAGGGTAATTATACACTGCCCCGCAAAAAAACCGGCTCACCTGGCGCGCTGGATCATTCCGCTCGAAAATGCGAAAAAATTACAAAATTTAAAATCGTCATAACTTTTGAACTAAGAAAGCTAAAAATATTTCAAGGCCAGTGTCGGATTCCTCATACTCTCTAGTTTTTTATACATAAGCTCAAAGTTTCTTTTCGTCATTTTTCCGCCCGTATGAAGAGTTTTTCCAAACCCTCGCGAAAACTGTGTTTTTGGAGCACATCTGTAAAAAGTTACTCAAACTTCTCACATCTCTTTGGGATAAAGTAGCATAGATAGACAAAATCTGAGACATGCACCAGATTCCTCAGAGTCAGGGCTATTGACCTGGTTACCTCAATTTTGTCTACAAAATTTTTTTAAGGTCGGAAAATGCACTTTTCCGAGACCATGTAAAAACCGCTTCTGAACACACAGTTTACACATGCGAAAAGATGTTAAAAGTTCAAATCGTCATAACTTTTGAACTAAGAAAGCTAAGAATATTTCAAGGCCAGAGTCGGATTCCTCATACTCTCTAGTTTTTTATGCATAAGCTCAAATTTTCTTTTCGTCATTTTTACGCCCGGATGAAGAGTTTTTCCAAACCCTCGCGAAAACTGTTTTTTTGGAGCACATCTCTAAAAAGTACTCAAACTTTCCACATCTCTTCGAGCAAAAGTAACATAGATAGACAAAATCTGAGACATGCATCAGATTTCTCAGAGTCAGGGCTATCGACCTGGCTACCTCAATTTTGTCTACAAAATTTTTTTAAGGTCGGAAAATACACTTTTCCGAGACCATGTAAAAACCGCTTCTGAACACACAGTTTACACATCCCGCTCAAACGTGCGAAAATATGTTAAAAGTTCAAATCATCATAACTTTTGAACTAAGAAAGCTAATAATATTTCAAGGCCAGGGTCGGATTCCTCGTACTCTCTATTCTTTTAAACTTAAGCTAAAATTTTCTGTCGGTCATTTTTACGCCCGTATGAACAATTTTTCCAAACCCTCGCGAAAACTGTTTTTTTGGAGAACATTTCTAAAAAGGTACTCAAACTTCTCACATCTCTTTGGGCAAAAATAGCATAGATAGACTAAATCTGAAACCTGCAGCAGATTCCTCAGAGTCAGAGCTATCGACCTGGTCACCTCAATTTTGTCTTAAAAATTTTTTTACGGTCGGAAAATGCACTTTTCCGAGACCATGTAAAAACCGGTTCTGAACATTATTAGAAATGTGGCGAGCGTTTAGAAAAACTCTTCGCACGGGCGTAAAAATGATTGAAAAAAAATTTGAGCTATTAAATAAAAACCCAGAGAGTATGAGGAATCCGACCTTGGCTCTGGAATATTTTTAACTCTTTTAGTTCAAAAGTTATGACGATTTAAACTTTTATCATCTTTTCGCATGTTCGAGCGGATGTGTAAACTGTGTGTTCAGAAGCGGTCTGTATGTGGTCTCGGAAAAGTGTATTTTCCGACCTTAAAAAAATTTTGTAGACAAAATTGAGGTAACCAGGTCGATAGCCCTGACTCTGAGGAATCTGATGCATGTCTCAGATTTTGTCTATCTATGTTACTTTTGCTCGAAGAGATGTGGAAAGTTTGAGTACTTTTTAGAGATGTGCTCCAAAAAGACAGTTTTCGCGAGGGTTTGGAAAAACTCTTCATCCGGGCGTAAAAATGACGAAAAGAAAATTTGAGCTTATGCATAAAAAATTAGAGAGTATGAGGAATCCGACTCTGGCCTTGAAATATTCTTAGCTTTCTTAGTTCAAAAGTTATGACGATTTGAACTTTTAACATCTTTTCGCACGTGTAAACTGTGTGTTCAGAAGCGGTTTTTACATGGTCTCGGAAAAGTGCATTTTCCGACCTTAAAAAAATTTTGTAGACAAAATTGAGGTAACCAGGTCAATAGCCCTGACTCTGAGGAATCTGGTGCATGTCTCAGATTTTGTCTATCTATGCTACTTTATCCCAAAGAGATGTGAGAAGTTTGAGTAACTTTTTACAGATGTGCTCCAAAAACACAGTTTTCGCGAGGGTTTGGAAAAACTCTTCATACGGGCGGAAAAATGACGAAAAGAAACTTTGAGCTTATGTATAAAAAACTAGAGAGTATGAGGAATCCGACACTGGCCTTGAAATATTTTTAGCTTTCTTAGTTCAAAAGTTATGACGATTTTAAATTTTCTAATTTTTTCGCATTTTCGAGCGGAATGATCCAGCGCGCCAGGTGAGCCGGTTTTTTTGCGGGGCAGTGTAATTAGGATATCATAATGCATTTTTTAGGCAAGGCAAAAAAACATAGATGAAGCCAATAGTTTCGACACACCTGTAAAAAAAAAAAAAAAAAAAAAAAAAAAAAAAAATATATTAATCCGTTAATTCTGATCTTCCATCAACGGTTTTTTACATTGGAAGAATTATTTTTTTAATCCAAGTTGTATTTCGTTTGTCTTAAAGAAACTGCACAGTGAAATATTGACCAAGGAAAAATTCCTGTAACCCAAGAAAAATGTCTGCTGCTACAAGTAAAAGATTCCTTGTTGTGACAGTCTAGTGATTCTCCTTCATGCAATATAAATTTACTTCGCGGAAGGAAAACTGTCATAATTAAACGTGTTTCCTTGTTTTTAAAGAAGTTATTCCTCTCAGTGGAGTGATGAGTTTTGAAAAGTTTGCAAGAGCCTTTTTACACAAGGTAACAACAGCCCCATCATCGCGGATTTTAAATATAATCTCGTCACATCACCGGACCGACCTGGCAACATTGTCGAAGAGCTTACACTAGGCAAACGCATGTACGCACGCATTCACACTCACGCGAACGTTGGCGTGACGTGTGCGCCCGCGGGAAGGACGGGATCTTCGTCGTCTCGGCGCACCGTGATCTAAGATCGGCCAAAAATCAATGAATGAAAGTCAATATAATAATCATCGTTTTCGACTTTTTAAGCTTAATGAAAACTTTTTAGTAAATTTTTTTAAGTTTTAGTTACTTAATTTTAGAGTATTTTTTGTGATTAAAATGGGGCTCTTGCAAACTTTTGCTATAGGGGATTGAAGAGTTGATTCTTGCATAAAAACCAGTAAAAATGACGATGAGTACTCTAAAAAATCACGAAATTCACTCTCAGAATCGGGCTGAAGAGCGGAGAGACGCAGGTATCATGGGAGATTCCTATCTAAATTGAGACATATCTCTGTTAATCCGTAGAGAAAGTGACATAATAGACAGGAATCTCCCATGATACCTGCGTCGAACCGCCATTACCATCTAGCCGTTATAGCAGTTATGTGAGTTTATTACTGAATTTTAGACTTTCTTAGTGTGATTTTCGTGATTTCGCTGGTCTTTACATAAGATTGGACTATTTATATGCTTATATCAAAAGTTTGCAAGAGCCCCATTGGCTTTGAAAGTTTATAAATGATAAATTATGATAAGAAATTTACTCTTTGATTTGTGGCCTTTTTTTATACGATTTCGTACCATTTTGCGTCGTGGTTGCGTCGCAAGGTGTGCGAGAACATTAATCAGACACCTACAGGCGGAGGATTAGGCATCAAGGAACGGGGATGGAGTGGAATCGGGGTGGAATGGAATCGGGGAACGGGGGTTGAGAACCGCAGTATATAGGTATATAGGAGGGTTGAGGAGGTTTTGGGTTGGCACGAGGGAACATCAGAGTTGTCCGCCCCCGCCCCAACCTCTTTAACCCCCCCCCCCCTTCCATCAGCACCTCTATTGTATACCTTTGTCATACCGAATACTGATGAGACTCGGTTGCCGAAGTTAAGTAAGAACTAAGCTTCTTTTTCTTCGGGATGACGCGTCAAGGAGAATGAAAGCACTCAGAGCCGACTTTGAGCACGTTTCCTAAAACGTCCTAGAAACTTCCTTGACTCGAAAGATTGTATAGAGGAAGATAAAGCTATCGTTTTAGAAGTGGAGGCGGGGCTCAAATGATAATCTTTGGAATGGGTCTGTTTGCAAACTTTTGCTACAACGATCAAGGGTGTTTAATCCAATGTAAAATCGCCTGAAAAGTCTATTGGTGGCATTAGAAAGTCATAAAATGCAACAATAAACTCACAACAGGCGTTTAATGAAATCCAAGATGGCGGAGAAATATCGAGCAATTTGTATGCATGCACAACGAACATCCAAGGATAGCCAACTTTGACAACCTCACTGGAGGTAGAGGTCATGTGTTTGTTGACGTTGAGATTGGTTGTGATCGATATTGTGCGAGGTTGGCTATCTTTGGATGTTCGTGGTGCATGCATACATATTGCTCGATATTTCTCCTCCATCTTGGATTTCATTAAGCGTCTCTTGTGAGTTTATTATGGCATTTTATGAATTTCTGATGTCACCAATGGACTTTTCAGGCGATTTTACATGAGATTGATCACTCCGTAGCGCTGTAGAAAAAGTTTGCAACAGACTCATTACAGGCCGAAAGTAATTTATATTTGAGAAAACGGATAGTGTCAGTTACTAGGATAATCATCAAAAGAACTTCAGTTACTAGGATAATCATCGAAAGAACTTCTCTCCAAAATATCTCATAAATAACTTCAAAAATAAGGCTGAAATTACCACAAAATGAAATATCGTCATAACTTTTGAACTAAGAAAGCTAAAAATATTTCAAGGCCAGGTCGGATTCCTCATACTCTCTAGTTTTTTATACATAAGCTCAAATTTTCTTTTCGTCATTTTTCCGCCCGTATAAGAGTTTTTCCAAACCCTCGCGAAAACTGTGTTTTTGGAGCCATCTGTAAAAAGTTACTCAAACTTCTCACATCTTTTTGGGGATAAAGTAGCATAGATAGACAAAATCTGAGACATGCACCAGATTCCTCAGAGTCAGGGCTATTGACCGGGTTACCTCAATTTTGTCTAAAAAATTTTTTTTAAGGTCGGAAAATGCACTTTTCCGAGACCATGTAAAAACCGCTTCTAAACACACAGTTTACACATGCAAAAAGATGTTAAAATTTCAAATCGTCATAACTTTTGAACTAAGAAAGCTAAGAATATTTCAAGGCCAGAGTCGGATTCCTCATACTTTTAGTTTTTATGCATAAGCTCAAATTTTTTTTTCGTCATTTTTACCCCCGGATGAAGATTTTTTCCCAAAACCCTCGCAAAAACTTTTTTTTGGAGCACATCTCTAAAAAGTACTCAAACTTTCCACATCTTTTCGAGCAAAAGTAACATAGATAGACAAAATCTGAGACATGCATCAGTTTTCTCAGAGTCAGGGCTATCGACCTGGCTACCTCAATTTTGTCTAAAAAATTTTTTTTTAAGGTGGGAAAAATACACTTTTCCGAGACCATGTAAAAACCGCTTCTGAACACACAGTTTACACATCCCGCTCAAACGTGCGAAAATATGTTAAAAGTTCAAATCATCATAACTTTTGAACTAAGAAAGCTAATAATATTCAAGGCCAGGGTCGGATTCCTCGTACTCTCTATTCTTTTAACTTAAGCAAAAATTTTTCTGTCGGTCTTTTTTACGCCCGTATGAACAATTTTTCCAAAACCCTCGCGAAAACTTTTTTTTTTGGAGAACATTTCTAAAAAGGTACTCAAACTTCTCACATCTCTTTGGGCAAAAATAGCATAGATAGACTAAATCTGAAACCTGCAGCAGATTCCTCAGAGTCAGAGCTATCGACCTGGTCCCCTCAATTTTGTCTTAAAATTTTTTTACGGTGGGAAAAATGCACTTTTCCGAGACCATGAAAAAACCGGTTCTGAACATTATTAGAAATGTGGCGAGCGTTTAGAAAAACTCTTCGCACGGGCGTAAAATGATTAAAAAAAAATTTGAGCTTTTAAAATAAAAACCCAGAAGTATGAGGAATCCGACCTTGGCTCTGGAATTTTTAACTCTTTTAGTTAAAAAGTTATGACGTTTTAAACTTTTTCATCTTTTCGCATGTTCGAGCGGATGTGTAAACTGTGTGTTCAGAAGCGGTCTGTATGTGGTCTCGGAAAAGTGTATTTTCCGCCCTTTAAAAAAAATTTTGTAGACAAAATTGAGGTAACCAGGTCGATAGCCCTGACTCTGAGGAATCTGATGCATGTCTCAGTTTTTGTCTATCTATTTTACTTTTGCTCGAAGAGATGTGGAAAGTTTGAGTACTTTTTAGAGATGTGCTCCAAAAAGACAGTTTTCGCGATTTTTGGGAAAAAACTCTTCATCCGGCGTAAAAATGACGAAAAAAAAATTTGAGCTTATGCAAAAAAAATAGAGAGTATGAGAACCGATTTGGCCTTGAAATATTCTTAGCTTTCTTAGTTCAAAAGTTTGACGATTTGAACTTTTAACATCTTTTCGCACGTGTAAACTGTGTGTTCAGAAGGGGTTTTTACATGGTCTCGGAAAAGTGCATTTTCCGCCCTTTAAAAAAATTTTTGTAGAAAAAATTGAGGTAACCAGGTCAATAGCCCTGACTCTGAGGAATCTGGTGCATGTCTCAGATTTTGTCTATCTATGCTACTTTATCCCAAAGAGATGTGAGAAGTTTGAGTAACTTTTTACAGATGTGCTCCAAAAACACAGTTTTCGCGAGGGTTTGGAAAAACTCTTCATACGGGCGGAAAAATGACGAAAAGAAACTTTGAGCTTATGTAAAAAAAACTAGAGAGTATGAGAATCCGACACTGGCCTTAAAATATTTTAGCTTTCTTAGTTCAAAAGTTATGACGTTTTTAAAATTTTCTAATTTTTTCGCATTTTCGAGCGGAATGATCCAGCGCGCCAGGTGACCCGGGTTTTTTTTTGCGGGGCAGTGAAATTTGGGATATCATAATGCATTTTTTAGGCAAGGAAAAAACATAGATGAAGCCAATAGTTTCGACACACCTGTAAAAAAAAAAAAAAAAAAAAAAAAAAAAAAAAATATTAATCCGTTAATTCTGATCTTCCATCAAGGGTTTTTTACATTGGAAGAATTATTTTTTTAATCCAAGTTGTATTTCGTTTGTCTTAAAGAAACTGCACAGTGAAATATTGCCCAAAGGAAAATTCCTGTAACCCAAGAAAAATGTCTGCTGCTACAAGTAAAAGATTCCTTGTTGTGACAGTCTAGTGATTCTCCTTCATGCAATAAAATTTACTTCGGGGAAAGGGAAAAACTGTCATAATTAAACGTGTTTCCTTTTTTTTAAAGAAGTTATTCCTCTCAGTGGAGTGATGAGTTTTGAAAAGTTTGCAAGAGCCTTTTTACACAAGGTAACAACAGCCCCATCATCGCGGATTTTAAATATATCTCGTCACATCCCCGGGACCGACCTGGCAACATTGTCGAAGAGCTTACACTAGGCAAACGCATGTACGCACGCATTCACACTCACGCGAACGTTGGCGTGACGTGTGCGCCCGCGGGAAGGACGGGATCTTCGTCGTCTCGGCGCACCGTGATCTAAGATCGGCCAAAAATCAATGAATGAAAGTCAATAAATAATCATCGTTTTCGACTTTTTAAGCTTAATAAAAATTTTTTAGAAAATTTTTTTTAAGTTTTAGTTACTTAATTTTAGAGTTTTTTTTTGTGATTAAAAGGGGGCTCTTGCAAACTTTTGCTATAGGGGATTGAAGAGTTGATTCTTGCAAAAAAACCAGTAAAAATGACGATGAGTACTCAAAAAAATCACGAAATTCACTCTCAGAATGGGGCTGAAGAGCGGAGAGACGCGGGTATCATGGGAGATTCCTATCTAAATTGAGACATATCTCTGTTAATCCGTAGAGAAAGTGACATAATAGACAGGAATCTCCCATGATACCTGCGTCGAACCGCCATTACCATCTAGCCGTTATAGCATTATGTGAGTTTTTACTAAATTTTAGACTTTCTTAGTGTGTTTTTCGTGATTTCGCTGGTCTTTACATAAGATTGGACTATTTATATGCTTATATCAAAAGTTTGCAAGAGCCCCTTTGGGCTTTGAAAGTTTAAAAATGATAAATTATGATAAGAAATTTACTCTTTGATTTGGGGCCCTTTTTTTTATACGATTTCGTACCATTTTGCGTCGTGGTTGCGTCGCAAGGTGTGCGAGAACATTAATCAGACACCTACAGGCGGAGGATTAGGCATCAAGGAACGGGGATGGAGTGGAATGGGGGTGGAATGGAATCGGGGAACGGGGGTTGAGAACCGCAGTATATAGGTATATAGGAGGGTTGAGGAGGTTTTGGGTTGGCACGAGGGAACATCAGAGTTGTCCCCCCCCGCCCCAACCTCTTTAACCCCCCCCCCCCTTCCATCAGCACCTCTATTGTATACCTTTGTCATACCGAATACTGATGAGACTCGGTTGCCGAAGTTAAGTAAGAACTAAGCTTCTTTTTCTTCGGGATGACGCGTCAAGGAAAATGAAAGCACTCAGAGCCGACTTTGAGCACGTTTCCTAAAACGTCCTAGAAACTTCCTTGACTCGAAAGATTGTATAGGGGAAAGATAAAGCTATCGTTTTAGAAGTGGAGGCGGGGCTCAAATGATAATCTTTGGAAGGGGTCTGTTTGCAAACTTTTGCTACAACGATCAAGGGTTTTTAATCCAATGTAAAATCGCCTGAAAAGTCTATTGGTGGCATTAGAAAGTCATAAAATGCAACAATAAACTCAAAACAGGCGTTTAATGAAATCCAAGATGGCGGAGAAATATCGAGCAATTTGTATGCATGCACAACGAACATCCAAGGATAGCCAACTTTGACAACCTCACTGGAGGTAGGGGTCATGTGTTTGTTGACGTTGAGATTGGTTTGATCGATATTGTGCGAGGTTGGCTATCTTTGGATGTTCGGGGGCATGCATACATATTGCTCGATATTTCTCCTCCATCTTGGATTTCATTAAGCGTCTCTTGTGAGTTTATTATGGCATTTTATGAATTTCTGATGTCACCAATGGACTTTTCAGGCGATTTTACATGAGATTGATCACTCCGTAGCGCTGTAGAAAAAGTTTGCAACAGACTCATTACAGGCCGAAAGAAATTTATATTTGAGAAAACGGATAGTGTCAGTTACTAGGATAATCATAAAAAGAACTTCAGTTACTGGGATAATCATCGAAAGAACTTCTCTCCAAAATATCTCAAAAATAACTTCAAAAATAAGGCTGAAATTACCACAAAATAAAATATCGCATTTCGATACAAGAATCGATTTGCCATATTCCATTTTTTGGTACTTTCAGCCTTTTTTTTGAAGCCATTGACGTTCTTTAGATGATTATCTAGTAACTGACACTCCGTTTTTTTAAGTATAAATTACTTTCGGCCTAAAATTTTGACATTAATCGAACAGAAGCGCTCTGTTGGTAAAATCGGCACTAAACGCTGAAGAATCCCCTTAAAATACTATTTTCTCTGTGAAAATAACACGGAAATGAATATACGAAGGCGTTGTATATTGAAAGGGCTCCTGCGTTTAAAAAAAATGGGGGGGGGCTATAGCCCCAATATCCCCATATACACGCTCCGCCTTTGGTGTGCGTCCACGTTTTGTCGAAACATTTTCTAATCTTTGACTCTCTACGCTAAAGTATATCGATTTCTTTGATTTTAAGATAAATATTGCTTATTGCGTTCGTTAGTTGTAATCTCCTCTCCGCGCAGTAAAAACTAATCTCCCTCAATCCAAGCTTTTAGTGGGATTTTGACTGGTTCGAAAGGACGGCGATGAAATCGGTAGGTTTTCAGTAAAAACAAACAGAGGAAAGTTCGGGGTTTAAAAATTCAGCAGACGTTGACGCTGCTGATGAGTTCTTTGAGTCCCAACACGAAATGAGAATGAGACTCACTTTCCCGTCATTGGGTTGGGATTGCTTGAATGCTTGCTCTCTTAAGTCTCCATTGATTGGAATTGGAGCAGTCTGTAGCACGCGTCGTGGATTTCCATAAGCCCTTTTTTGCATGAATGAATTTAATTTATTTTAACGCTCCTTAAGGTGAATCCTCAACGTACTGTGTTGATTCTGCCGTTACATATAAATGTGAAATAACACGCTTACAGTTATTTATCTTTTGAGAAAACGGAAAGTCAAGTACCAGAGGCACAGAATACTCTAATCAGAACGGAAACTCCCATAAGAGCCAAGGGAAACAAGATTTGGAATTTACTGGCACAAACTGGCAACTGTGCCTACTCACTTCTCAAGATGGCGGACATGCTTTTTCAGGCTATACAACCAATCACAACTCGGCCAGTTGCCGAAGATCTGCCAAAAATTGCCGAAGATGCTCACTTTCGAACTTGGCGGCCCGAAGTAAAGAATGTTTCAAAATAAATTTAGAGTTTCCGTTCTGATTAGAGTATTCTGTGCCAGGGGTTCCCAGATAATATGTCCACAGCTTTTACGCCCAAAAATTTTTTTGCCCAAAAATTTTTCCCATTAACCCCATAAACGGATAGGCAAAGAGGAGGCGATTTTAATCGACCAATCAGATGTGCAGATTTATCGAATCGGTGATTTCACTTTACCAATGCCCAAATGAGGTCTCGCCCCGGTTCAGTGTCGTCCCGTCCCCATAAAAATCAATCTGACAATGTTGGCGCGGGGCACGATGCGGTGGTGGCTCTATCTCTGTCTCACTCTCTCGCGGCCTTGAACGATCACATTTTCCATTATGTGAATTGAATAAAAAATGCACTTTTCATAGTACCATCCTACCATTCGATCAATCGTATGTATACAGGGGGGTTTCGTTTGGCGGTGTGTATACACTGTATAAATTATGATTAAAAATTAGAGGGGGCGTGGAATCGCTCTGTATAATGTATACATTATCCCTTTGGTTGTAGGTTGGGGTGTCGGTCGTGTGGGTGTACTGCTTTGTATACTTTTGAGTAACGTCTGATATCGAACGAGGAACAAGCGGTTTTTTATTTAATTCAATTCCGTGACGCGTGTTCAGTTCATGTTCTCGTTAAAATATGTCAGATTTGTTTTTCCCAGAGATGAGTAGCGGGTCGCTCATAGCGAGTCGCGGCTCTCGGTGATTCATTCGTGTGAACGGTATATCAAACTGAACGGATAAATGCGTGTGTCTCATTGTCAGTCAATAGTAATTGATTCATATTTTGTACAAGTTCACGTATTTTTGTATGAAAGGGGGGGAGAAGAAGTGGGGGGGGGGGGAATCCCAAAGGATCTGTTGCATACTTTTGCTACAACAATATAGAACCTTGATTCTTATGTAAAATTCGGCGAAAATAACGATGCGCACATTAAAAACGTTAAAAATCCACTCATTAACTCTGGAAATCACTTCAATTTCAAACAGCCCGCGCTACACTAGACACTATTTGCACCGGTATACTACTACATAGACGGAACCACCGCGCATAAGTAAACAACATCGTAACTACAAAATGCTGCACTACCACCAACGCATATGCGTTGGTGGTAGTGCAGCTGGTCCATAGTGAGATTCCTCTCATTTTTTATTGCGTTCCTTTCGTATGATTTTTGATCAGAAGAATAAACAAAACATTATTATACTGCGACTTCGAGTTTTAATTTTTTATCTCCATCTCTTATTCAATATATTGCATTTAACGGGTAATTTGTGCAGATGCGTTTTAAAGTGTTTCATAAGAATTCGCTACTTAATGAGCTCAGTTCTGAGTTCGCTGTAATCTTTGTAACTCTTCTTTCTCTTATGCACGAGAAAAATGAACTTGGAGCTGCCCGAAGTAAATGAAACGCGTTTGAAATAGGAAAAATTCCCGTTTAGCGACGACTGTGACGTAATGGTAATATTATACGATGATGTCACGACGTAGCGTCGTGGCCTTAATTTACTCTGTATGTCGTATGTGTCCTTATTTTTGCGTCTTTAATCTGTGAAGACCCAATTTCAGTTTTGTGTTAATTTTAAGACACAAAATCTATACATATGTAAACTGTATGATTACACTGAGAAAAAAGTGGGTGCTAAAAACTGTGGGGGGGAAAAAAAACATGGTTGCTTTTCCCTTTACTTCAATCAAAAGACCGATCGTTGCAATAGTTAGGACATTTGAATCGACACGAATTCCTGCGTCATCTCTAAGGGATGAAATAAAGTGCGGGAATATATATACTATCAGAACATTCATTGAAACAATCCGAAATTTTTCTCACACTCAACGTGAATGATCAAAAATCTTATTGGAGATTCTTTGGAAGTATCGTTCAATGTTAAATCACTTGTGTACACGGAAAAAAACTACGGTGAAAATAACCATACGGATACCTGATTTTGGCACCTGCTAGATGTTATGGTAATGTTAACCAGAAGTATACAATGTTTTGACTTGGTACTAGGTGATGTTACCTGATTGCATGTCGAATTTACTTAAAGTATCGGTAAATGTACCATGCTTCTGGCCAAGTTTACCATAACATCTAGCAGGTGCCAAAATCAGGTATCCGTATGGTTATTTTCACCAATCTTTTTTTTCCGTGTAATATTAGACGCGAATTTATTACGTATTAAATATACTTTACTTACTTGAATCAACACAAAGATTCCAGTGGCGTACCGTGCAATTTAGCAACGATGTATTATATCCATTTAAACCCATGCAAAAGGTCGAATGCGGAGGTGTTCACCGAACACCCGATAGTTCGATCTTTTCCATGGGTTTAAACGGACGAACTGCAACGTTGCCAACTTGCACGCTACGCTACTGAAAGATTCCGTTGTTGGCGTTGCTGATGAACCGAATTCGGACAAAGGAGTCATATTTTTGATGAACTAGAGCAATGAGCGATTGAAACGAATCTTCCAAATTCATCGCGCTCAAATTTTTTTCTGAGAAATCGGTGGAAAATCTCTCATGGTTGTGTTTTTTCAGGAACTTTTCCTGCGGCACAAATTGAACCGGGATCGTTGGATAATGATTGGTTGCTATTACCGCTATTGCTATAACTAAGCTGCACTCAAACAGATATAGAGTGAAGTTCCCAGAAGGTGAATCGAATATCGTCGTATGGATATGCGAGTCTGGGAGAGCCAGAGATATTTGCGAGTAAACATATACTACCCTTTTGTGAATTTACTATTATTTTTTGTACATGGTTAGGGAGGTCTCTCTCTCTCTCTCTCTCTCCCTCCCTCTCCCTCTCTCTTCGTTACGACTGCACTATGGTCTGAGATCGCCATAACGTGGCCAAAAATCAAAAACACGACTTTGGAATTGAGGAAAATGAGGTATCTAGCTGCATTCTAAACCTTTTGAAGGGTCTAGAATGGCCAGACCTAGCCTCATCTGATAGCGGAAAGTATCTGATATCACCAGTTGAATGTTATCAAATTGGAAAAAAGTAAACTTGTTCCAAATCTTAGCTCAACGGAGTTAATGTAAAAATGGTGCCCAAAGATGTAATTTCGTTCTTTTGGCAAAACTGCGGCATGGAAAAGAATCATTAAGGTATAATTAATCGCCTTTTACTCTCATATATTTAAAATTTAACCCTTTATGCCCCATTTTTGAACTTACAAGAATAGCAGTTTAGAACACGAAAATCTGAACAAAAAAATTTTAAACATGGACTTTTAAATATTTTCCCGAAGTTTCCCGAAAAAAAGCGTCACAGGAAAATGTTCCTCGTGCTTTTCTGAACAAGATACATTCAACAGATTTGTCCTATTTTGTCCTTTTTTGAAGTTTTATTAGTTTCTTTAAAGACATTAGCCGTTTCATAGGAGTATTATTTTGGTCTGAGATTGCCAAAAAGTGGCTAAAAGCCGGAAATTCGACTCTGAAATTAAGGCAATTATGTACGAGCCGGCATTTTAAGGCCTTTGAAGGCTCTAGAATGACTAGTTAGCTTCATTGATAGCTGCAAACATCTGACATTACGTATTAAAATCTTCAATTTTAAGATAAGTAAAAATGCCTCGAATCTTGGCTCAGCTACATTCTCGCTAACATAGTTTTCAGTGATGAAATTCGTTCTTTTAGCAACACTTTAGCTGGAACGGAATCACCAAGACAAGTTTCATCACCCTCTATCCTCGTATACAAAATATACAACCATTAAATGCCTCATTTACCCCATACCTATAACTAGACTTTTAAATACCGAAGACACGTGCAGGCTTTTGAAATGGGTTTCAAATGATTTTTTCCCGTGACTAAAAGGTGTAAAATACAGTTTTTTTTTTCTTTTATCCCCTTTTTCAAACTGTTTATCTTGCAAAGGGTTTCAGATTTCGCTGAAACATCTTGGCATTTCAATTCCATCTGAGTTTTTGTGAATATTTATCAGTCAAATTTAGCAAGTGGGATGAAATTTCGAGTGTGGTAGGGGGAGAGGATTTAGACGCGGAAGGGGATGGACTGAGGGGGACCCGGTCTCTCGGTCTGTTCAAAATCATCTTATCACGATCAACCAGTCTTGTAAAAGTCAGGATTTAAAGGTGGCTTGTAAAGGATATTTTAAATAAGTTATCAATTAAAATAAAAAAAAAAAAATTAAAAAAAAATAAAAAAATTTGTTGGGCGCCATTTTTAATCACAAAATTATAAAAAAATCCATCAAATTCGAGTTTTAGGTACTTATAACATCGGGGAAAATGAGTTCAGGTGAATCGGACTGTAGGCTGTAAGACACTTTTTACCGACTAAAAATAACAAAAACTAAGCGGGCGCCATCTTGGATTTGAATTATTTTGAACAACACCATCAGATTCAAGTTTAGCACTCTTAAAAACCCGATAAAAAAAATTTTATTAAAATCGGATGTTAGGCTGAGTTTTAATCTCAAACATTAGAAAAATTTTTAGCGGCCGCCATCTTGGATTTCAAATTTTTTGAAAAATTCCCCCGGATTCGAGTTCAGCGTACATAAAAACATGGGGAAACCAAGTTTCAAGCCATTTGGCTCGTTAGCTGATTTATGGCCACGTTTTGGTGATCTCAGACCATAGTGGACTGTATCAATGGCTGCAATGAACTGAAGAAAGAGGACCCCTGCATTGGGATCGTGGATGCAGTGGGGGGGGGGGGACTTCGCATTTAAAACGAAAGTCAACGCCGGCCTAGATATAGGACTAGTCGTGATAGGTTTGTTTGTTTTTTTGTTTGTTTTTGCTTTGTTTTTCTTTTTTCTAGGAGTAGATGAGTGGGTTGAGGGAGGGGTCCATCGACAGTAACAATGTGTAATTATTGCCAATTACGTGCGGAATTACTCGAACGGATTTGATCGACTATCTGGAATTGGAATGAATTTTGAATCACATAGTTCAGCTGATTTTTTTTTTTTTTTTTTTTTTTTGCGTCTACTTCATAGAACGTATCTTTATTTACAAATTAAGTCTATGCATCCAAGGAAATCAAAGGATTAGCACTCATTCTAGGAAAATAAATGCTAGTTGTGATGCTCTTTCTGATAAATAATGAATACATAATAGAATTGGGATTTATAGTAAAGAGTACTTACACCTGTATTTTCATGGGTTTTATTTCCGAGTTATAATTACCATAGTGTTGAATGGACAAGTTCCTAGCTGTGTGCTCCTTGGAGAGCTCTCTTGACCAGAGCTACCGTTTTGCGTTTAATTAATGATATTTTTCCAATTCACCGATGATTCTACGGTTGAGAAAAGATTACACAGCTCAGTTCAGTGTTTGAGTGGAATGCTCGAAAATACTTTGATTTGCAATATTTTCTCAATCGGTGCAAACGCCGTTCATTCATTAAAATATCCGCAAGTTTTTTTTTTTTTAAAATCATCGACGACTCCACCGGTTGCGAAGAGATTACAGATCAGGGTATTTTCGAGCATTACAGTCATACACAGTGAACAGAACTCTGTAATCTTTTCCCAACCGCTGGAATCATCAGTAAATTGAAAAATGTTATTAATTACACGCAAAACGGCAGCTCTGCTCTTGACGTGACGTATGTCGGAGCGCTGTATGAAAATGAGGTATTATCCCAAGGATGCGTTTTTGGATAATCTATTTTGTGGTAAAGATTCAGAGTCTTCTTGAAAATTCAAATTCCCCGCGAAGAATCGGTGGTAACAGAAGCTGTAGTCGTTTAAGGTGGATCCTCAGCGTTTAGTTCCATATTCTGCCACCAGAGAAAGATACGATCTTTAAATGGAAAAAAATAATGGTAAACGCAAAAAAATGAAAAAAAAGGCTTCGATGGAGCCTCGGAAGCAATCTAAGGAACATTTTAGTACAAACCGTATGCTAAAATGTTATGAAATAAGCGAGAAACTATTGAATTTCGGAAACCCCGTAATGGCGTCCAGCATAGAATTGGACGCCATTAGAGGGTTTCCAAAATTCAATAGTTTTTCGCTTATTTCATAACATTTTAGCATACTGTTTGTACGGAAATGTTTCCCTTTGCCCTTTACTGCATGAAATTCCACCGGTGGAACAAATTCTTCAAACGCTCATATAAAATACAGGTTTTTAGATATGCCCTTTGGCGCATGGTGTGTCAACGCGGGAGAAGGTATGTTTTGAGCTCACAGAAAAAAAAAAAAAAATTGGCTGAAAGAAAACATCATGCAGTGAAGGGTTCTTTATCGAAATCATGTCAGAGGGGAAAATTTTCCCCCGTATCCAAACTGACCTCATTTTGATTATTTTTATAAAGTTTCCGATTGGCTTTGTGAAAAATCCAATTAAAGTAAAAAAAAAAATTTTTTTTTTGAAAATTTAAAAAAAAAAATAAAAAAAATTCCCGCCATTTCTTATGGTGTTATATCACTTGTAAAAAAAGAGTAAAAAATAGAAAAGAGATAATTTTGACCCAAAACCGTCAAATTATTTTTTTTACTATTTTTCCCATGTATTTGACCACCTAATACATTGAAAAATCCACATTTGCTTGAGAAAAAAAAATCATGCAGTGAAGGGTTAAAGAACGTATCTTTCTCTGGTGGCAGAATATGGAACTAAACGCTGAGGATCCACCTTAGCTGCGTTTCATAATAGCTGAATATTCTCTCTTGAAGAGAAAGGGGAAAATGCAGTCTTTTGTTGCTTCGTGATCTCCGAAGGAAAACGTCAAGAAGTCGGGTAATCAGCTCACGGGGATTCTAAATGTAGGTTGAAAAGATGAGGTGAATCAAAAGGGAAAAAAGGAGCAGGAAGGGGTTTTTAGACGTGGGGGGTCCAAACAGTGGTGCCGTTTCGGATACATTTTTAAAAATTTAAAGTTGGGGAAAACCCCACGAACACTCTCTCACATCAAACTTAAAGGGGAAAAAAGGGGGTCCCCAAAAGAAAAAAAAAAAATTTTTTTTTTTTTTTTTTTTCTTATTTTAAAGAGGACGTTCTCAGCTTTAAAAAGTGATGATCATTGTATAATGTAGAAAAAAAAACAATTTTTGTGAATTTTTTAAGTTCAAGAGTCCTTATCAGGTCAGCTGATTTTTAGTTTTTTTCTTTTTGCGAAACTGAAAAATATGGTTTTTTTTTACCTTTTCCCGGGATTTTCTCAGGAACTAGTAATGCTATTTTTATATTTTTTTTTTTTTTAAATTTTCCTCAGAACAAGCTCTATAAGCAGGACTAGGATATTTTGAGTATCTCTTTTACTTTTTTTTTTTTTTTTTGAATTCAATGCTCAAAAAAATGTGAAAAAATCAACTAAACTCTCAACTTTTAAAAAAAAAAAAAGTTTTCAATGAATTTTAAAAATCCTAGTCCTGCTTACAGCCAACACTCATACCAACTTCATGCAAAATTGCAGCCCTTTTAGGTCAAAAAGTTCCTGAAAAAATGCATCAGAAAGGGGAAACAAATTTAAAATGGTTCAACATAGGACCTCCTTCTCCCCTTAATCTTGGGCCCCTAGACCCCCCCATACTTTCTTGGGGGGAAACCCCCAGACCCCCTTTATTATTCTGAGGGAGACTCCCAGACCCCTATAATATCCTGGGGGAGACCCCCATCCATACCCCCCATCAAATTTTGAGGGGACCCTCAGACTCCCCGTAATATTCTGGGGAGACCCCCAGACCAAGGTTATAGATTAAAGAGGTATGCTCATCTGACTTCGCGCCACATATTCAGTAGCGCGCAGTTCAAAATCACTGCAGGCAAAATGGCCGACAAAGGCAGAAAACGTATACTCTTTGCAGAAAACATTGGGCTATTTTCTGCTTTAGCCCAATGTTTTCTGCGAAGAGTGTACGTTTTCTGCTTTTGTCGGCCATTTTGCCTGCGTAATTTTGAACTGCGCACTACTGAATTTGTGGCGTGAAGTCAGATGAGCATATACTTCTTCAATCTATAACCTTGCCCCCCGACCCCCCTTTAAAAGGTTTTTTACAGTATAGGGTGGTTGCAGAATGTTTTTTTTTCAAATAATCAACATTCAAACAGCTGCATTTGAAATGTATTCCAAATTTTTTCCCCCTAGTTTTCCCATTTTACCCTTTGATTTTAATGGAAAACCCTTTTTTCAGTGGCGGCTCGTGCAATGTGGCAAAATGTAATCCCTCCATTTAAACCTACGTAAAACAACCGATCTTCAGGAGGTGCGATTGCACCCCCAAAATATAGATACTTTTGCGTAGGTTAAAATGGCAAAACAGCATAGTTGCCAAGTTGCACGAGCCGCCACTGCCTTTTATCCTCCATAACTTGCTTAGACCTCCAAGCACACTTAATCCATAGTTTTTTGTTTTTCGTTTTTTTCGTTTTTTCAGACCTTCAATTTTTGATTTAAAAAAGGGGGGGGGGGTTAGAAAATGGCTCCTAATGGGCACGTCCTTTGTTTTGTATATTTTTTTTTTGAAAGAGAAGGATCATAAAATATACACTTCAAAATCAGACACGAACACTATACTTATATCAAACGGTAAAGTTTTTGGATCGGTTCGAATCGGCAACGCACCATTCGAAAAATCAATCCTAATCGCCGATTTGTTAATATGTCGCCGTGATGACGTGCGTCATAACTTGCGCCCTTTCGTCCCTTTCGGTTATTTATTCGCTTCCCCTCTCTACGTAAGTCCATTTTCAATAGGGGGTATTTCATCCGCCTTCCCATCTTCTCTTATTTTTTAAACCCCCCCCCCCCCTTCCCCCCACACGCACACAACTCTAAGTCGAAACTTGAGATACTGGTGTCATATATACAGTCACCGTCCCGGGCCCCCTCCTCGAAAATGGTTGGATATGTACTATGACTTTCAAAAGAAAGTACCCTGGTCAAAAATTTTTCCTGTTCAAGTCCTTTTTTTTTAATGAAACTTTCGATTTTGCATGACGTACGTTAAAAGGGGGTTTTGATTAGTCCTTAAACACTTGAAAACTTCAAAATTTTTTAAAGATTGCCAAGGTTTTAAAAAAGTAAAAATTTGGATCAGGGTATTTTTTTTTGAAGTTCATATTACCTTCGCTCTCGGTCGATGATCGTCGCCAAATAACCTGTTTTTTTTTTTTTTTTTTTTTCTTTCTTTTTTTCCCAAAATTGAGTCAACCCTTTCAGTCCAATTAGTCCTAGGAGAAGCAAAAACTGAATAAATTTTGATAGATTTTTTTTTTTTTTTGTTGCACACTGGAAAAAAAAAAAAAAAAAAAAAAAAAAAAAACCTGAATGGAGCTCTTGCAAACTTTTGCTATAGAGGATTAAAGATTTGATTCTTGCATAAAAAACCCGTACAAATGACGATTAGTATACACTAAAAAAACACGAAACTCACTCTCAGAATCGGGTTTAATGGTGTGATTTTTGTGATTTTTGCTGGTCTTTACACAAGATTGGACTATTTATTTGCTTATAGCAAAAGTTTGCAAGAGCCCCATTTTGTCAACTTCAACCTTAAATCACATTTTTTGATCAACTAAAAAATTTGCAACTATGATTAATTCCCAAATCAACGAGCGCGGTACAAACGAAGAATGAGGCTCTTGCAAACTTTTTCTATAGGGGATTAAAGAGTTGATTCTTGCATAAAAACCTGTACAAATGACGATTAGTATACACTAAAAAAACACGAAACTCACTCTCAGAATCGGGTTTAATGGCGGAGAGACGCAGGTATCATGGAAGATTCCCTTTTTAATTTGAGACATATCTCTGTGTTTCCGTAGAGAAAGTGACATAATCGACAGTAACCTCCCATGATACCTGCGTTGAGCCGCCATTAGGAACTTGCCGTTGTATCAGTTATGTGAGTTTATTTCTTGATTTTTTTAGACTTTCTTTGTGTGGTTTTCGTGATTTTCGCTGGTTTTTACATCAGATTGGACAATTCATTTGTTCACAGCAAAAATTTGCAAGAGCCCTATTCTAGTAATATTACCAGAAGCACAATGTTATGTGAACCCAGTGGCCGCACCCAAGGGGGTGGGTTTTATAGGGGCAAAACCCCCTGTAAGCATCAAGATTTTGCTCTAAAAAAGGGCATCTTCGGCCAAAATTGCTTTCAAAACCCCCCCCAAGGCCTCAGAAAATGGAAAAGTTGCGGTGAAACCCCCACCAAACTAAAGTTCTCGGTGCGCCACTGTGTGAACCACAGAAAGTCTACTACTTTGACCAGAAAATGTAGGTGTTTTACCAAAATGGTTATTATGGAACTAGAATTTCCTCAAAATTTTCAAGAACTAAAGTACAAACACTAGAATTCTGGTAATTATGTGCTATCCTTTTCATTAGTTTATTGGTTCACATATCGTCACGTCATGCTTCTGGTAATCTCTTTTTTTTAGTGTCACGAGCATCCTTTGGAAATGGATTAACGTTGCAATCAGTGTCGTCAGATGTACAGCGTTAGGCCGTTTAATTTCAGTGGCGTAGCGAGCAATTTGGCATCATTGCATGAAGTCCATTTAAACCCATTCGAAAGGTCGAATGCTACGGTGTTCACCGAACACCCCAAAAGTTCGATATTTTTTAAAGGGTTCAAACGGACGAACTGCGACGTTGCCGCACTGAGAAAAAAAAGGCTGTTAAAACTATAAGAAAAGAACCATCGATGTGTTTCGCCTTATTTTAATTATAAGACCTTTCGTTGCAATAGCCTGTCAATTCGCTTGAATCTGCACGAATTTCAGTCATTTCTATGAAATTCTGATTATTTCTTTGGGAAATAATGCGCGGGAATATCCTATGGGAAAATTCATTGAAACAATCGGAAATTTTTTTCACAATCAGTGCGAACTGCAAGCTACGCCACTGTTTTAAATTTTCCCTACGGCTCAGTGTAAAATAAAGGATTTTAACCTCAAAAAACTGGCAACACCGATTTCAATATCGTCTCGCCCTCCACTTCGCTATTGCGTAAGTGCTAAATATCCGTTGTTTTATGAGGAATTGTATAGCATTACCGCCGGCAGTTTATTTAAATTTCCTGTGATTTGCCATTGATTTGTTCGCACTCCGCGGTAAACGGTAATTATCTACCCGTTTGTTCACGTAAGATTAATCGTTATGTCTCGCGGCCGCGCATGTAATGAACCGTGTAATTCAAAATTAAGCGGGAAAGAAAAACGGTAAAGTACTACTGTGACCTTCAAAAGAAAGTTCTCTCATCGGAACGGCCCTTTTAAACATCCCTTTTTAAAATCCTTTTTAACATCCATTTTTTTTCAAGCAGAGTTGGGCAAAAAATAGGACTGTAATTGATTTCAACCGGAAGAGCTGAGTGGACGTTTTGGGGCCCTACGCCTTTCAGGATTAAAAGCCCACCCGAAAGACAGGTCTGCTCGTAAGTCTATTTTTCCCCTTTAAAATTTCATTGGCGGCGCCCCGGAAGAGCAGAGGGGACGTTTTGAGACCCCTGCTCCATGTCGGCGATTAAAAGCCCACCCAAAAGACAGGTTTCTCGTAAGTCTGTTTTTCCCCTTTAAAATTACATTGGCGGCGCCCCCGGGAAAAGCAGAGGGGACGTTTTGAGATCCCTGCGCTGTGTCAGCGGTTAAAGCCCACCAAAAAGCAGGTCTGCTCGTAAATTTTTTTTCCCATTTAAAAATTTCATTTGGCGGCGCCCCCGGGAAAAGCAGAGGGGGGGGTTTTGAGATCCCTGCGCTGTGTCAGCGGTTAAAGCCCACCAAAATGACAGGTCTGATCGTAAGTCTGTTTTCCCATTTAAAAATTTCATTGGCGGCCCCCGGAAGAGCGAGGGGAGTTTTTAGAGCCCTCCGTTGTGTCAGCGGTTAAAAGCCCCCAAAAAGACGGGGCTGCTCGTAAGTCTGTTTTCTCATTTAAAATTACATTGGCGGCGCCCCAGAAGAGCAGAGGGGACGTTTTGAGAGCCCTGCGCTGTGTCAGCGGTTAAAAGCCCACCAAAATGACAGGTCTGCTCGTAAGTCTGTTTTCCCATTTAAAATTAATGGCGGCGCCCCGGAAGAGCAGGGGGGACGTTTTTAGAGCCCTGCGCTGTGTCAGTGGTTAAAAACCCAAAAAGACTTTTCTGCTCGTAAGTCTGTTTTCCCATTTAAAATTACATTGGCGATGCCCTGGAAGAGCAGAGGGGGCGTTTTGAGAGCCCTGCGCTGTGTCAGCCGTTAAAAGCCCACCAAAATGGCAGGTCTGCTCGTAAGTCTGTTTTCCCATTTAAAATTACATTGGCGATGCCCTGGAAGAGCAGAGGGGACGTTTTGAGAGCCCTGCGCTGTGTCAGCGGTTAAAGCCCACCAAAATGACAGGTCTGATCGTAAGTCTGTTTTCCCATTTAAAATTACATTGGCGGCGCCCCGGAAGAGCAGAGGGGACGTTTTGAGAGCCCTGCGTTGTGTCAGCGGTTAAAAGCCCACCAAAATGACAGGTCTGCTCGTAAGTCTGTTTTCCCATTTAAAATTGCATTGACGGTGCCCCGGAAGAGCAGAGGGGACGTTTTGAGAGCCCTGCGCTGTGTCAGCGGTTAAAAGCCCACCAAAATGGCAGGTCTGCTCGTAAGTCTGTTTTCCCATTTAAAATTACATTGGCGATGCCCCGGAAGAGCAGAGGGGGCGTTTAGAGAGCCCTGCGCTGTGTCAGCGGTTAAAAGCCCACCAAAAAGACAGGTCTTCTCGTAAGTCTGTTTTCCTATTTAAAATTACATTAGCGGCGCCCCGGAAGAGCAGAGGGGACTTTTTGAGAGCCCTGTGACTTGTCAGCGATGAAACGCCCACCAAAAAGACAGGTTTGCTCGTAAGTCTGCTTTCCTTTTTAAAATTACATTAGCGGCGCCCCGGAAGAGCAGAGGGGGCGTTTCGAGAGCCCTGCGCTGTCAGCGGTTAAAAGCCCACCAAAAAGACAGGTCTTCTCGTAAGTCTGTTTTCCTTTTTAAAATTACATTAGCGGCGCCCCGGAAGAGCAGAGGGGACTTTTTGAGAGCCCTGTGACTTGTCAGCGATTAAACGCCCACCATCAAAAAGACAGGTTTGCTCGTAAGTCTGCTTTCCTTTTTAAAATTACATTAGCGGCGCCCCGGAAGAGCAGAGGGGACGTTTTGAGAACGACGATTACGATTACTCGGTAAGCGTGCAATTGATTACCATCCTCTTTTGCCTAACTCTGCTTTCAATGGCAATGCTGTTGGACTCTGAAATATCTGAAAACTGCAATAATTTTTAAAACTGATGGAAAAATGGAAAAATTTAATTTTCTTCCAGGATAGGTACTTTCTTTTAAATGTCATGTTACCTACGAATGCGAATGAGCTTTGCAGCTTTTTCTCTAATCTTTCCACTCCTTCATTATTTTCTGCCGCCAAAATGCACTAATAAACAAGCTTTTTTTCTCTCCGAATTCAAACCAATTTTCTAATTTTATTAAATTGTTTTTATGTTGCAGGTAAGACGATTTTTTCATGACGAACTGAGTTTCATTTTTCTTTCAAGCAATTCAAGCTGTGATTCTGTAAGTGACAAACTTTTTTCCCCTCCTCTCTTTTAAAAAATTAAATTCCCTGTCTCGCGCCGCACAATGTGACGAAGGATAGAATTTCCTGGACATTTTTTTCACAGGGACAAAAATTAAGATTCTGAGCAATTTTATCTATGGGAAGATAACTAAATCCTGAGTTTATAATAATCGATTTCACAGCTTAAAATTAGTCAAATAACATGGTTTTTAGACAGGAAATAACGACTTTTAAACGTTTCTGAATCAAAGAACGAAAACTTTTCTCGTCGGGAAAAATTCATGTTCTGGACCGGTGTGCGAAGCACCGTCATGTCACGAAGCGTCTTGTTGAACTCCTCGATTAAATGTTGCTGTTTCCTGATGTTAAAGTGGAGAATTCTTCTTAGCGAAACACACTTCTTTCGATTTAAACATTTTTATTTAAGATTTAATAAGAAGGTTGAAGTTGAAAAGCTAGGTTGCTTTAGATAAATCCAAAGTTGTAAGTTTTCATTTTGAAAAGTGTGTTAATTAAAAATGTCACTTTTGCATACTGACGAAAGTGTGACTAAGAAAGTAAAGAATATTAAATGGAAATTATTTGATGAAAACAATTGAGTTTTTTGCCTCCCGGTAAAAAATCATATAATTTATGGTTTTAATTTTATTTATGCCGAAGAGTCAATTTGGGTGCAAAATAATCAAGATGCTAAAAAATCAAATTCCCAACAATGGAGCTTTTGCAAGGTTTTGCTATAGACTGTTGGCCTATCAATTCGGATGTAAAATGCTACGAAAATAACGATGAGACTATTTATGAAGTCCAAAATTCACTCCTCGCAGAGGAAGCTAAACTCAAAGTTCAGATGGACCACCCGTGTATGTTTGCACTACGTAAGTTTTGCACCCCAAACTAAAGAACAGGACATGAAATCAAGTGCCGTCTTTCTCGTTTAATATACGCAAGGTAGAACTTTTCTGTTGTTATCACACCGTGCTGCTAGCGACAAAATATGTATATAATTGGACCTTCAAGTTTACTTTTTGAAAGAAAATTCTCGATTTTTACGCCTTAACAGCATAGTGTGTCCGACTGTTATGAACGTAAAACCAGGTTTTCTCATCATAAGATACCTCTTTCTTATTTTGACCTGCTAATGATCTCAAATTCGGTTTTAGTTTTTACTCGAAAGTCATACTTTTTCCAGAATTTCGAATATTTTGCTAAAAAGACGTAATTTCGAATTTACGTAAAATATAGGTCAGTTTAATGAAAACTGATAGCATTTTTGAAATCAGCGTCTCAAAATACGTAAGATAGCGATGAAGAAGTGAAATTGTAGGCGTATAAAATTATTCTAAAACACGTAAAAATTAGTAAAATTAACACTGATGGATGGTGAATGTCACGGACACATTATGTCGTTTTTGATGCTTATACTTTAATTTCTCCAAACCTCACACAGAAAAAAAAGATTAGTGAAATTAACCATACGATAGCTGATTTTGGCACCTGCTAGATGTTATGGCAATGTTAACCAAAAGTATACTATGTTTTGACTAAGTACTAGGTGATGTTACCTGATTGCATGTCGAATTTACTCAAAGTATCGGTAAATGTACCATACTTCTGGTCAAGTTTACCATAACATCTAGCAGGTGCCAAAATCAGCTATCGTATGGTTAATTTCACCGTAGTTTTTTTTCCGTGCACAGTTCAAATTCGTAGGTTATGTTCTTTTGTTTGGGGGTGCGAATCCGAGGTTGGATGCATGCATGCAAGGTTAATCACCCGAAATTTCAAGTTAAGTCTTCTCTGTGAGGAGTGAGTTTTAGACTTTTTTAATGGTCTCGTCGTAATTTTCGCAGCATTTTATACTAGAATCGATTGTCCATTTGCCTACAGCAAAACCTTGCAAGAGCTCCATTGATTAACAATAATATCGATCTCTCACTTCGAAAACGATGGAACTGACGGCTGAGGTTCTTTCGTACTCAACCCGATCCGTCTTTTGTAACTTTGAAGAGGGGGGAGGGGGATGTGGGGGGTGGTGGGGGGGGGAGGTGGGAGGAGGAAGAATAAAAAGGAGGAAAGCACGCGCGCCCAGGAAAAGGAGCAATCATTGGAAATTTAAAATTACGTCGCCAGCCAGCAATTGCAATTGCGAAGTCGCGTAGTCGTGTTCTTTTCACCGGCGGCTAAATTAAGAAGAGGACTCGGAAGCTTAGAAACCCGTAAATACATCTCTCCAATACGAAATGAATTTTTATACCCCCCCCCCCTCTCTCTCGCTCTCTACATTGCCTTCCCCTTTTTGCACCCCGCAATTTCTACTGTATAATTGCTTTGCGACATTTGGCTGCTGCAGTAGGAAAATAAATAAATAAAAAAAAAAAAAAAAAAAAAAAAAAAAAAAAAACCGCTGCAGTTTTGAGACTTCTAAGCATCGACTTTCGCGGGTTGCTTCACACGCGTCATATTGCGGTCGCCTCATAGGTGGTTACAAGACTTTGTCTTTCTCTCTCTCTCCTCCCATTGGAACACATGTGTTAGAAAAGGATAGCAAAGGGGGCCATCACGTGACAAAAAAAAAAAGAAAAAAAGAATCTTATGCAGTGAAGGGTTTATCAACTAAATGGAGCTCTTGCACGGTTTTGCTGTAGGTAAAATGGAGTATCAATTCCAATGTAAAATGCTGCGAAAATAAGGATGAGACCATTAAAAAAGTCTAAAAACTCACTCCTCGCAGAGAAAACTTACATGGAAATTTCGTGTGACCACCCTTGCATGTATGCACCAACCTCGGATTCGGACCCCAAACAAAAGAACATAACCTACGAATTTGAACAATGAGATTAATGAATTTGCTTTCAAAAAGGAAATTTGAAGGAATTAAAGGTTCATTTATACACATTTTGTCACTAGGAGCTCGGTGATAACCACAGAAAAGTTCTACGTTGCGTATTAAACGAGGAATACGGCACTTAATTTCATGTCCTGTTCTTTTGTTAGGGGTCCGAATCCGAGGTTGGTGCATACATCATGCAAGGGTGGTCACCCGAAATTTCACGTTAAGTTTTCTCTGCGAGGAGTGAGTTTTAGACATTTTTACTGGTCTCATCGTTATTTTCGCAGCATTTAACATCAGAATCGATAGGCTATTGGTCTACAGCAAAACCTTGCAAGAGCTCCATTATAGGAGAAATGTGGACTTGAAAAACTTACATTTCGAGCGGCTCGGATTTGAAAAAGGGATATAATTGCTATTCTGCTGAAACATTGGCAACTATGGGATGTAATAATGTTGAAAGCACCTCCTTTTCAGTGGCCCCTTCTTGGCTCTGGATCTTGACGACCGCGACCCTGCGAGAGTAAGCTTGAAAAATGGCCGCAGGTCAGGGCAGTGGAGAGAAATGAGGGAGGATAACAACGGCTGATGCTTGCTAGAGACAAAACGGGCCGTTATAGCCCAATTTTAATGACAAGAATTAATTAAACGCAATTTTTAACGGGACCTATATATTACTGCGGAAATGACCCTGGGAACAGCCGTTTGAAGAGATACGTCGCAAATTTAATGCTTCCAATGGTCAAGGTGAATGTGTCTTACTCTCGCGAACTTTCAAAGGAAATAGAGAACCGACCGTCCCCCTATGGTCTGAGACAGTGGCGGCGCGTGCAATGTGGCAACAACGTTTTTTCTCCATTTGAACTTATGAAAAACAATCGATCCTCAGGAGGTGCAATTGCACTCCCAGATATCGATACATTTGCATAGGTTTAAATGGCCAATGCGCATGGTTACCAGATTGCACGAGCCACCACTGGTCTGAGATCGTTAAAAAGTGGCAATTTCTTTTTGTTTTGTTTTCTTTTTTTATATAATTCGGAGAATTAGCGGGAAACTGGGATTTGTTGTGAGCCAGGTTTTATACAATTCTAGACCATAATAGACTGTTTTAGTAGAGCGATATATCGTATCGATTGTCGCTCGAGGGCCTCTTGGTCCAAACAAACACTGGCTCAATGTAATTTCCCCATAAGCGAACTTTGAACGGAAATTTTGACTATTAAATCAAACAATTATTATTGCAAACTTTTTGCGATTATGGCATTCTACGTCCTCAAAAATGCTTAATTAGGCCTGGTTCTTTAACTAAAACTGCCGAAATCAATAAGATATTACAGATTAAACGTTGCACTTGTAGGTTAGCATTGCCCGAAATCCCGCCAATTCCACAACCAAAACAATAACATTTGGGTGATTCCAACCTCCGCAAATCGTTTAATGTGTAATGTCTTGTTGATTTCGGCAGTTTTAGCCGTGGAATCAGGCGTAACCAAGCATTTTCTAGGACGTAGAATAAAATTCATAACTGCATAAAGGTCACATTAATTGTTTGATTTATTAATAGCCTAAATTTTCCTTCAAAAATGCTCTAATTGGAAAAATACATTGAATTAGAGCTTGTTTGGAACCAGAGTGCCTCGGACGGCAATCGATACTAAATCAGTCTATAGCCAGGGGAGTGCCGTGGTTTCCAGAGGGGGGGGGGGAGGTACAAGAATGTAATCTTGCCGCCCTCCGCGAACAAAATTACAAATAATTTGATGACTTTTTTTTTTTTTTTTTTTTTTTTTTTTTTTTTTTTTTTTTTTTTTAACACTGATTTTGCCGCCCTCTGTCTTTCATTTTGAAATTTGATAACCTTTTTTTGTTTTCTTCTTTTTCTTTTTCTTTTTCTTTCTCTCTTTGTTTTTTGTTAATTACCCTGCTTTTGCCACCCTCGGAGAATGCCGCCCGGGGCAAGGGTAACCACATCCCCCCCCCCAATTTGCACGCCCCTGTCTATAGCATCATGCATATAGACTGTCTGAACGATCATTTTATCGATCAAGTAAACTATCATCAGCCCTCTGGTGGACAATTTCAGCATTAAAAGCTGAAGATTCACGTTGAGCTTGAACGTTGAATGCTGAAACGATTGGTTTCTTTCCTTGACCCTTGCGGACTCGCCTTCAACGTGAGTTAACGACAGTTGACAAGTTCGGTGACGTCAGAGAACAAGACGTCGTCGGAGAGCAATCAAAAGTGTGTCCAAGCGTATCCTTTTTGCTCTTTGCTCTTTTGCTCTTCGTATACATATACATATAATCGTTTAATCCCTCCTCGTGTACTTGTATCGCACACGTTTAGTTTACTCGCGGGAGCTGCATGCTGCATATTGATCATGAAACGACTCAAATCGAGGCTTCCCTTCTCTCCACCAGTCACCGGCGCGAGCACTCGCTTTTGTTGAATGTTGACAAACAACGCTCATCACGTCATCTAATAATATATAATCGGTCTCTTTTGATCCTGATTCCGCGTCCCTCAAGTCCCTTCTTGTTCTTTCTCGTTCCCCGTTTTTTTATGCACGGACCTCAACAAAAGGAATCGCCGAGAAATGTCCAAAGTTGTGCATTTTAGCTCCCCCTTACACGGAAAAAAATATGGGTACTTTACCCAAGGTTATAGATTAAAGAGGTATGCTCATCTGACTTCGCGCCACAAAGTCAGTAGCGCGCAGTTCAAAATCCAGATCCAAGATGGCCGGAAAAAGCAGAAAACATTGTACTTATACTCTTTCCAGAAAACATTGGGCTCCGTCTCCACAAAAGCAGAAAATAGTCCGATGTTTTCTGGAAAGAGTATACAATGTTATCTGCTTTTTCCGGCCATCTTGGATCTGGATTTTGAACTGCGCGCTACTGACTTTGTGGCGCGAAGTCAGATGAGCATACCTCTTTAATCTATAACCTTGTATTTTACCCAATTTCCCCCACCCCCCTCTCCCTAACTACCCTTGTTTGAGTTTTCTCAGTAAAATGAATGATGCCGTTTGATTTGTCTCTCTGAGGAGCATATTTTCACCAAGTTTCTAGGAAATCCTCACAGCCATTTTTTAGAAATTCCATTTTTTTTGGCCATTTTTGGCCTGTTTTTGGGGTTAAACCCCCCTTAATTTAAACTTTGGACAAAATTCAAAAAAGCTCCTCTTGGAAAGTAGGAAACAATTCTTCTTGCAAAATTTGAATGCAAACAGATGAATAGTTGAGGAAATATCATCCGTGACGGACGGACAGACAGACAGACGGACATTTTTTGAGATATGGTTTTTTGGGTTCCTGGGGACATAAAATGCCAAGAAATGGAGCTAACTCAATTTTCAAATTTTCATGATTACAATACTTTCTCTACCCTATGGGGAGTGAAAAAGTAAAAAAATATAGGAAATAACCTACGAACACTTTCTCACATCAAATTATTCCGGGGGAGACCCCCAGACCTGCCCCCCCCCTTCCCCCCTATTTGATATTCTGGATGCACTATGAAACTCCAATAGCTCGACGTTTTTCATGGGTGGAAGTGCACGGAATACGATGTTGTCAAATTCCACGCGACGCCACTGATAGACCTGTTTAGTGCGATGACGTCGCGATCAAAATTGGTTCCAAACAAATGCTCTATCTCGCTCACTCTGGTGGATTTACCCATAAGAAATCAGATCCAAATTTTCGAACGCAAATTCATGCTAGTTAACCACCAGTGTTCTCAACTTTTATTGCACTATTAGATTCCACGTACCTTCAAGTATCTTTTCGCACTCTAACATAATTCCTAAAAGATCACAGGCGAATTTACAATCACAGTTATACCGAAAGATGTTTCATGTTTTGTCCTTGTCTTACTCACGGTCTCTTATAGGAGTATCACCGCCGTGACACTCAATCATCCTAACCTTTCTTCGTATCGAAGCTTGTTCGAGGTATTACACATGGTGTGATGGTGTCGATGAGCCTATATCCTAGAATTCTGTGCCCATAAGAAACCGTGAGTGGGACATCCCACTGGGACAAGGACAAAACATAGGACTTTCTTCGAAATAACTGTGATTGTAAACTAATACGTGATGTTTCACAAATGTTGTTGTAAGCGTGATTTCAGTTTAAAGTACATTAAATCCGATGGTGTAATAAAATCTAAGAAAAATTGTTGTCTACTGTCACGAATTTGCATTTGAAAATTTGGATCCTGTTTCTTATGGGAAACCCCCCGAGAGCGAGTGAGATGGAGCATTTGTTTGGAACCAATTTTTTTCGTGGTGTCACTCTAAACAGGTCTATTGTGAGTATATTATTTGAATTTATCAGACTGACTAAAGCGTTTGCCTTGTCTCTCGACTATCTGACTTCATAAAACATGAGGCACAAATATCTTAAGGATCGAGACGTGTCACGTGACTTGGGTCTCGGGCGCGGTGCGGTGTGCAACCTAAGAGATCCTCCAAACAGAGCCCAGAGGGAGATGAAGAGGGAGAGGGTGAGAGGGAGAGAAAGAGAGAAAGAGTGAGGGGAGAGGGAGAGAATACAGGCAAGCAGGGCCACGGAGGTCAATTGTTTTGACATCTGACGCCCATTTAAAGAACATTCCTCGAATAATTTCGATGAGTATGGGATGAGAATGAAGACGCGCTTAAGAGTGCGGAACCACCGCCCCAACACTGTTGCCGAGAAGGGCAAACAACGGAAGAACCGAGGAACATACGAGAATGGACCCATTTAATACCGACCGGTAATCTTTGACTTTTTTTTTAAAGTTATTTCCCATATGTATACATTGAATGAATGCATTGAATGAAAATCGATTGGAGAATAATGAGAGCCTCGACTTTTTACTAAATTGCGCTTTTGAATCACAATGTCATAACCTTTTAAACCTCAGGCGAGTTTCGTTTTGCTTGGGATTTTTACGTTTTAACGACATAGTGTGTCCGGCTGTTATGAACGTAAAACTAGGTTTTCTCATCATGAGATACCTCTTTCTCACCCCTCCCGCGAGATTCTCCATGTGTTTTAAAACGCTGATTTCAAATTCAGCCTTAGTTTTTACTAAAAACTTACACTTTTTCCAGAATTTCGAATTTTTTGCTAAGAAGACGTACTTTCGAATTTACGTAAAATCTAGGCTAGTTTAATGAAAACTGATAGCAATTTTAAAATCAGCGTCTCAAAATACCTAAGATAGCGATGATGAAGTGAAATTGTGGGAGTAGAATTATTCTAAAATACTAAAAATCTCAGCAAAAAACGCCTGTCGGCGTGCTACGGTGAACGGAAAGTCCGGGCATACATCTCGTTCGTTCGAATGGCCAACTCTTTCTTCACCCCAAAAAATCCCGGAATATTTTCGTTTCTGATCTGATGATACTGCATCTCAAAAACTCGACTTCGTTCCGATTCATGCTCTACAGGCACAGTGATATCAGGAACGAAAAGTCCTTTCTTTGATTCTCTTCTCCCTCTCTCTCTGACAAATACTATGTATGATAAAATCGCCTTCAATTTGACGGTTATGCTTTTCCACGTACACCCACTTTTTTGAGCTAGGTAATAAACTAATAACAGATCAGTTTTCATCGAAATTAATTCGAAAGGAGAGGAGAGGGGGAAAAGGGGGAAAGGGAGGGAGACTTGCCGTGACTAATAGACGAATGGCTATGCAATGTAACACCTTGTCTTTGCACCTTGCTGTTAGTGGTGAATTTCGGGGAGACACCGTAGTGGGGCAACTCTCCTCCTCAGCGAATCCGATAAAATAAATTATTTCGGTCCAAAGACCTAGTGCAATTGAAAACTACTAATTCTAGGAAATGCCCCCTCCTCGCTTATTTCCTCGACCACAAGTGTGTCTGGATGGCCCTTGCTTGCTCTGTGCGTGATCACTCAATTTACATAGGACGAAGGTTCTGTACACACATCAATACTCCCCCCCAAAAAAAGTCACGGCAAGTCTCCCTCCCTTTCCCCCTTTTCCCCCTCTCCTCTCCTTTCGAATTAATTTCGATGAAAACTGATCTGTTATTAGTTTATTACCTAGCTCAAAAAGTGGGTGTACGTGGAAAAGCATAACCGTCAATTGAAGGCGATTTTATCATACATAGTATTTGTCAGAGAGAGAGGGAGAAGAGAATCAAAGAAAGGACTTTTCGTTCCTGATATCACTGTGCCTGTAGAGCATGAATCGGAACGAAGTCGAGTTTTTGAGATGCAGTATCATCAGATCAGAAACAAAAATATTCCGGGATTGTTTTTGGGGTGAAGAAAGAGTTGGCCATTCGAACGAACGAGATGTATGCCCGGACTTTCCGTTCACCGTAGCACGCCGACAGGCGTTTTTTGCTGAGATATCACGACTGTTTTTTACTGACGTGGTACCGTCCATTAAGTTCGTTTAGACTGATCCCACATCGTAATGCACAGCTGTTCCTACTGCGAAGATCCCACGATGGATGCGCGAATTCTCGAGGTGTAAATGCGAGGAAAGAAAGCTGTCAGGAGGAAGAGAATAGCGAGGAAACCCCTTTAGTAAAAAGACAGTCAACGATATAGTATGTCCCGCAAAAAAAGGGGGATAAAAAAGTGATCAGTATTCAGTGGTAAGAAGAAATCGGACCATGCCGAGTCATTGGTTGGTCCAGCCAGACCGTAGCGCTCTGAACAGCGGTTTGCGGAACTACTGTAATTCGCAGGGCAGCCGCTGCGGTCTCTCAGCGCTGAGCATCTAAGCGAATTACAGATAGCTACTACTGTATAAAGCGAATCATCCAGTCACTGTGAAGCAGAAGTTAGTCCATGGCCATATCCGGCCCGTTAACAAAAGGACTGGGAACTTGCGACTTTCAAACTAATTTTGAAGTAATAAATCCGCGTCTGATTTAAAGAAACTTGGTCTCCTTTGAAAGCTAAATACGACTAGTTTTCTGACCATTCTTTAGTTTGTTCTCAAATGTCCTTTTTGCTGAGATATAATGAGCGAGAAAATAATTTCTCCGTGTTGTTTACATTTGTGAAAGCAGAGCATAACCTCTTACATATGTATGTTTTCAATTTTGGTCCGAAACAGTCCAAAATTACCTCTTCAGTCTTCATGACTTTGTTAACTTGGTGTGCTCTTTGTTTATTTTTCGTGCATGTTCTACCAGGAATATCAACTCAAGCTCGCACTCTTGAATTCACAACCTGTACCTACAATGTTAAATGTTGTTGCCCATTACCTATATTTTGTGTAAACACAAGCTGAATCTATTTTACGTTTGTCAGAAAACCGGTTGCCGGTTCTTAAAGTTCTGAAGTTTCCTCTTGAGTTTCATTCAGTTTGAAGACTTCCATCAAGCTTCTATGGAATCAGTGCATTTCCAAAATTACCTAGTGATTAGAGTCGGGCAAATAGGAGCGTAATTGATTACACGATTTCTGGCTAATCTGTAATCGTCAAACCTTTGGATGGTAATTAAATGTACCTATTCTTACTAGATAAATAGTAAACTTCAGGGTCTTTTAGGTTAGATCCAAATCTTCTCCAACTAATATGATAGATGGCTTGTAAAAAGTCATCCCTGATTACCATGAAATCGTGTAATCGATTACCACCATATTCTGACCAACTCTGCTAGTGATACACGAGTTCCTCTCACTTTCTTCGATTAGTTTTTGGGTTGTGCTCATGAATTTTCAAGTTAATGTTGCCATTCTCTGTTGCGCCTTGAGATGAAGGAATCCCTAATATTTCCGCTAAAAAATTCTTGAGCTGCAAGGCAGCGGAAATCGTTCTCCCTGACTGCTTGCTGAGCAAAACTTGATGCTAAGTATATTTTAAAGGGGAGTTGAGCTTGTCACTACTGTATAACATTTTTTTAAGTTTGGAGCACAGAGGGTTTCTTGAAGGACCCAAATCTAGACAGTCAAGCATGAATCAGGTATTTTAATCATGCCACTGAGTTTAAGGTATGCTGGATTTTTCTAATAGTTGAACAGACAAATCGAGTGACAGTTTCTTACTCGACAGTTTAGTTCCTAGAGAGCTTTTAGAGCATCAATTAGCAGGGTGGTTGCTATAGCAGAACCATTTTGAGTATCGGGTTCTGACAAGTAGGAGTGCCTGCTTCCAAACTGCATCAAGGCACAGCGGTGAGCGGTTGATAAACATCCAGTTGAAACTCTGCGCTAATCAACTGCTCAACGAAGCATGTTGATGCGGCTCGGAAGCAGGCACCGCTCCTTGTCAGAACCTCATACTCAAAACGGTCCTGCTTCAACTCATCATAATCTTGTTTGGTCAGTGCAACAGCTGGGTTCTGAAGTGGAGAAGGAGCTCTACCGATAATCTTTGGCATTTTTAGGTGCTTTTGCGTGGCCCAAGCCCGTATGCCATTGTTCCAGCATTAGTTTTCATATTTCATGATGGAATGAAATTATATTGAATAAGAGAGATTTAGCCATTCATGAAGGAGCGCCTTAAAAGCACATTGTATAAGTCTACGGAAAATTTGGTTTTGGAGAAATGAATACATTGAAACATAGCTAAAGATTATCGGTCGAGCTCTGCCTGCACTTGTGAAACGAGCTCTAACCTCATGAAAGAATCTGACTGACTTGATCAAGGATAAGTGGATCGGCTCAAGCTCGTTAAGTTGTAAGCTGTCAAGGTGCTGGCATTATTGTTTCGAGAAGCCTCTCAAGGTTGCGGTAGGTACCTACTTTTGATCACTAACTGGAAGCTAATATTTTCATTTATGGAACAAGATTGAACGGTTACTCTTGGCTGATAAAAAATTAACGCAGTTGGAAGAAATTAGTTGGCTAGTTCCGTTCTGATGGATCGTGTGAACCATGCCCGCTAACCACATGAAAAGAGTGCAGCATTCCATAGCGTTCCTGTTTAAAAATTAGCCTTTAGTTTACGGACGGATTGATGGATTAGCTATCCGTGATACATCTAAGCGCATCGGTGAGCGATTGGGTTTGCTAAGAGTTTCCGCTCATTGCCACTAAGCGCATCGGTGAGCGATTGGTTAGCTAAGAGTTTCCGCTCATTGCCAACCAACCTTCACTGATGCGTTTTAATGAATTTTGGAAGCTTGCTCTGCTACTTGTTAGAGCATATTTGCACCTAATCAACAACAGGTCAGGAGTATATCATGGATAGTTGTAAGTTTAACTTAAACCCAAGTAGAGCGAGACCATCTTGAGTGTCGGGCTCTGACAAGTAGCTGTGCCTCCTTCCGAACTGTATCAACACGCATCGCTGAACGGTTGGTTTTGGATGCAGTTCAGGCACCGCGACTTGTCGGAACCTGATACTCAAAATGACTCTGCTGTAGAACTTCTTGTGTTGAGCATGCAAAATGACGGTACCGACCAATTAGATTATTATGCCTTAGATAGGTCCAGGTTACACAGAATCAATCAGAATATCCACTAATTGACACTCAATCAGGAAGTTACCCGGAGTATTTGAAATTTACTTGTAAAAAGATATGGAGCGATGTAACTACATTGATTGCATGATGGCTTATAGCGCAAGGTCATTTGACAAGAGTTGGCGGACTAAATAGAATGTCAAAAAAATTTTACCGCGAAGCACATTCCTTTGAAATTGAAAGAGGGCTGACTCCCTATAGGACCTTCAAAACCAAACATGTAAAGGTAGAGAGATGAGACTCAATTTCTAGGAGAAAGGAATTCCACATACAATCACAACATGATGGAAGTATATCGCAAGTCAGCACATCACTAAGAACAGGTCTATTCAGAAGTTCCCATTGTTGAACCTTTGAACTCTTACCAATTCACAAGTCAGAGCTACTACAGACGCAAGCAGAGTATTTTATTACGTTGAGCATAAGCAATGAATAGGTAGCTGAAAGTTGATAGAATAGGAAAAAGGAAATACATATGCCAGGAGGAGACTAGGAGAGGTTAGGGCTGGGACCGCTATGTAAACAACGAAATCTGGGTTGTATCAGAGAGCCTCTTCGATGCCCAGTAAGTTTTGGTAATTAAAGGAGAATTCTGAGGATTAAGGTAATGAAAGATCAGATTTCTCATCCTTTTTTTCGAAAGATAATAACACTACGAGCACAGAATAGTATTAATTGTCCTCCTGATTCCAGCAGAGGTTGGCTGCCGATGTGATGTATTCGGTCAGAGACATGATGCGGTTGGTAGCATTGATTGATTTGCGAGCCGCACGGTCCGTTACATCTTTTGTTTTTCTTAGGTTGCCACGACTTGTTTTGAGGCAAATCATTTGAAATTCCCAAAATTTGCAAACAAGATTTCTCGCTTACGAGATAAAAATTAAAAGTCGAAAAGTAGAAAAGTATCAAAACGAACTCAAATGGAGACGATTGGTATACGGCGATATAGGGTTTCGTTCAGCCGTTAATTCGGTAGAGAGTCATATTAGAACAAAACGGTCCAAACGAAATGATTCTTGTAATTATAGTGTGTGGTCTCTTTTTCGTTCTGTTGGGACTTTCCGTTTTGCGTTTGACCAAACGCTATAATTAGTAAAATTAACACTGATGGATGGTGAATGTCGCGGACACATTATGTCGTTTTTGATGCTCTTACTGTTGGTTTTGAAGGAATGAAAAATAGAAAATTTGTCAAAGATTATCGGTTGTCTGTTTCCGTACTTGTGAAATAAACTGTTCCCATGCAAAAGCTTCCAGTAAGTTAACGAATATAGATTCTTCGCTATTTGTAAGAAAAATTTGTCTGTTGATTCAACAGGACTCCTAAATACTTACTTAACCGGAATTCCTGTTATTTCAACAGGAATTATAGTTATTATTTTAGGAATTCCGGTTAAGTTTGTCTTTAACAGACGTCCAGTTACGGCACCAAGAAATGTGTCTCAGTGTTGAGCTGCGTGCGAAGTTGTGTAAACAGTGTATAGAGAAGAGCGCATACACGGAAAAAAAAAGATTAATGAAAATAACCATACGGATACCTGATTCTGGAACCTGCTAGATGTTAAGGTAAACTTGACCAGAAGTATGGTACATTTACCGATACTTTGAGTGAATTCGACATGCAATCAGGTAACTTCACCTAGTGCCTAGTCAAAACATAGTATACTTCTGGTTAACATTACCATAGCATCTAGCAGGTGCCAAAATCAGGTATCCGTATGGTAATTTTCACCGTAGTTTTTTTCCGTGTACCATAACAACACCGCGTTCAAACGGGCTCAGAAAGATGAAACACAAATTCTTGGATCCCAATTTTTTATCCTTCGAAATTCTGTACTCGTTAACGGCACAAATAGACTGCTTCAAGGTATACCTGGATTGTCGATCGATAATTTAGTGATTAATTGATTCAATGGTTGCGGTTCAGTGATTAATTCATTCACGTAACTGGTCCAACCCATTATTTTTCATCAAACTTTTCCGCTTGGACAAGAGCTGCGGTAAACGTTACAATTCTGTCAATCTTGGCTCTTTGCGGTACGGTACGGCTCTGACCCCCCCCCCCCCCGCCCCGGAAATCAAAACCCGCGCCCGTGCAACGCCGATTTGCCGTATTATTTACGTCACTCTCTCCAAACGCCACACTGTGGTCCAAGATCGAAATAAAATTGGAAAAAAATCAGTGAAAAAAAAATTCATCGAAAATCATTGTTTTCGGCCTATCAAGCTTTTTATTTAAACTTTTCAGAGGCATTTTTGGGTTTAAATGGAGCTGTTGCAAACTTTTGCAACAGGCTCATAAATAGTTGATTATGCGGTAATACCCTGTAAAAATAACGATTAGCGCACTAAAAAAATCACGAAATCCACTCCTAAACTCACAAAATGCTTTTAAATGCGAGACCGTAATGGCGGCCGAGGCCGCGGTTTTCTTATGGCAATTATATGCTTCTTCTTCTTCTTGTGTGGTGTTGCGAGAACACCTCGTGTAGATGTCGCTGATTGAAGATAGGGAACCCCAATGAAAACCGCGGCCCCAGCCGCCATTACGGTCTCGCGTTTAAAAGCATTTTGTGAGTTTAGGAGTGGATTTCGTGATTTTTTAGTGCGCTAATTGTTATTTTTACAGGGTATTACTCCAAAATCAACTATTAATAAGCCTGTAGCAAAAGTTTGCAACAGCTCCATTACTTTTTTTAAGTTTTATCTGAGATTAAAACTAGCCTTGGAAGTTTATAAATGATAAAATGATCAAAAGTTTTCTTTCTGATTTTTGGCTGCGTTTTGATGATCTGAGCTACCATACCATGGCAGAGCTAACGATTTGAGTACACTGAAAAAAATAAATAGTTAAAAAAGTACAGAACAAAATGATTTGCTAAATTAACCTATAATTTTGTGAAATTAACAACTCAAATGCTAAATCAGCAATTCATTTTGTTCGCTTAACAACTAACTTTGCCCAACCAGCAAATCAAATAGTAAAAATAACAATTTTTATGCTGGAATAACAAATTAGTAAGTAAAATCAGCAATTTGTTTTGCTGATATAACAAGCTGAATTGTTAGATTAACTAATTGGGTTAAGTTCTGTATTTTTTTTACTTTTTCAAATTTCTAAATTGACAATGTCTATTTTGTTAAAAGAACACCATCATGCGGTTGATTTAACAACAATTTTTGTAAACTCAACAAATCAATTGTTAACTTAACGGAAAACCCTGGTTGATTTAGCAACTTTCAATTTTTGTTAAATCAGCACATTTTGAATTGTTGCTTTAACAATTGATTTTTTTCAGTGATAGATTTAATGACATTTTGAAATTCACAGAAGATTCCACGGGTTGAGAAAATATTACAGAGTTTAGTTCAGTGTATGACTGTAATGCACGAAAATACTATAGCGTCTTTCATCTTTTCTGAACCGGTCCATTTTAATTAATTAACGGCGTTATTTCCACCGATTGAGAAAATATTACAGATCAGAGTATTTTCGAGCATTACAGTCATACTCAGAACTAAACTCTGTAATCCAGTGGCGCACCGAGAACTTTAGTTTGGTAGGGGTTTCACCGCAAATTCTCCATTTTCTGAGGCCTTAGGGGGGGTTTTGAAAGCAAGTTTGGCCAAAGATGACCTTCTTTAGGGCAAAATCTTGATGCTTGGGGGGGGGGGTTGACCCTAAAACCACCCCCTTCGGTGCGCCACTGCGGTGTAATCTTTTCTCAACCGGTGAAAACTTCGGTGAATTTCTAAATGTCATTAAATCTACACGGAAAAAAAAGATTAGTGAAAATAACCATACGGATACCTGATTTTGGCACCTGCTAGATGTTATGGTAAACTTGAACAGAAGTATGGTACATTTACCGATACTTTGAGTAAATTCGACATGCAATCAGGTAACATCACCTAGTACCTAGTCAAAACATAGCATACTTCTGGTTAACATTACCATAACACTAGCAGGTACTAAAATCAGGTATCCGTATGGTTATTTTCACCGTAGTTTTTTTCCGTGTACGCAAATCGACAGCACTGTTACCATGGTGCGCCGTTCGCGGTTGAAAAATTCACCCGGTAAATCCACCGACTGCCTGCAATCTCTGCCCTCGCTACTTTATCGGCGCATCATCAAGGATCAATGAGGGATAGTGGGTAGTTGATAGTTCTACGGAGAATTAATAAATGATCCAATCGTTTTGTGAGAGGTCTGCTTTAAAAACGAGCTACCCAGTACCCATTGTGTTTAATCAATCGCTGTGTTCTATTTCTGGTAATAAGGGGGGGGAAGGAGAAGGAGGGAGGCACTGAGGCAGTCGGCAGTCTCCTTTCCCCGCCTCTTTTCATTTGTCCTCCTGGTTCTCTTTTTTTAACTGGATCGCTCATCTATCACTTAACGGAAACTTTGACGCACTCTATCTTGAAGGTTCATCTAGTTCCAAGTTGCTTGGTTATAAAAATAAAATGAACCGTAGGGAATACCCCACGAACACTTTCTCACATCAAATTGAATCTGGGGGAGACCCAGACCCCCTTTAATATTCTGGGGGAGACCCCCAGACTCCCCTGTGATATTATTATCTAAATCCAAAGATCTATTTTTGATTTATTTAAATTTTTCCTTTTTTTGACCCATTTTCCCATTGATTTTAAAAGGGAAAACCATTTTGCATTCACGACTAACCTAAGAATTAAAAATTTAAAAGAAAACAAAAAAAAAAAACAAAACAAAAAAAAGTCCCGGGGGGGAATGTATCGTTGTTGCTTCAAACAAAAATGAGGCGATGCACGGCTGCATCAAAAACGACCCTTTTCGAATGTACTTTAAAACCCTTTGCTGCTCAAGAGTATATCTCAGTCTCGTTAGGTTTTTCGACTCCTATGGGTGATCTAGTCGCGGATTTTTAATGTAAATTGACGTGTGTATTGATTTTTTGCATTTTCCATTAAATTCCGTGTAAACTCGGTGGTACTTGTGAGTACCGTCAGTCAGCAAAGGGTTAAATGTTACCGTTGTTGCAGGTGGCGAGGCGTGCGATTTGGCAACGTTCTTTTTTCCTATTTAAACACATTAGAAAGGTCGAAATGCGTAATCATCGCCGATGGCTGAAGCGTTCGACCTTTTTGGTGACTTTAAATGGAGAAAATACATTGTTGCGAAGTTTCACGCCTCGCCCTTGTTAATTAAACAAAAGTTCTACATTGCGGATTTCTTCAGAATACATCAGCATCTGAATTGCTGACTGGTGCAATGACGTCACCATTCGGTTTATTCTATAGTTTTTGAATGACGTTAATTTTGTTTGCATTTATCACAAGTTCCCGTGTTTTCAGGTTCGCCTTTGAATAGTCGCAGTTATTCAACTTATAATAAAAGCACTCTCATGAAGCAAAGGACGTGCGAAATTGAAAATTTTGTGGATAAAGTTTCTTTTATTGTTAGTGTGGCGAAGTTCCACCGAAATTGTTTGGCCTTACAGAATAACCTTTTGCAGCCCTGCTTTCACATCAAGTACAGCCACGATTCATAATAACTAGATTTTGATTAGAGCGGTGCAGTAAAAGAATTTCTTACGCATTCGAATGAATGCATCGCCGGACATTAGGCTAAGATAATTAAAAAGTGGCCAAAAAATCAGAAAGTAAATTTCTCATCATTTATCATTTCTAAGCTTTCAAGACCAATTTTAATCACAAGAAACACTATTAAGGTGATTCTTCAGCGTTTAGCGCCAATTTCGGCCACCAGAGCGCTACCGTTCGGTTAATTTCAAATTACAGGCCGAATGTAATTTATATTTAAGAAACGGAGTGTCAGTCACTAGCTAATCATCTGAAGAACGTCTCTGCAAAATAACTCGTCAATAAATTCAAAAATAAGGCTGAAAGTACCAAAAATGAATAATTATTGCATTTCGATACAAGAATCGATTTGGGACATTCCATTTTTTGGTACTTTCAGCCTTAATTTTGAAGTTATCGACGAGCTATTTTGCAGAAAGGTTCTTCAGATGATTATCTAGTAACTGACATTCCGTTTTCTTAAATATAATGTAGGATTTGTAATTTGACATTAATTGAACGGTAGCATTGTATGGTGGTAGAAATCGGCATAAACGCTGAAAAATCACCTCAACAAGTAATTTTAAACCTCTACATATGTCCCTGGAAAATTTTTAAATTAAGCTTGAAAAAGTAGAAAACGGTAATTTTTTATGACTCTCTTTGCTGAATTTTTGACTGTTTTTTTTTTTAAGATCTTAGACCACAGTGCGCTGGCTAACAGGCGCGTAGATGTAGGTGCGAGAGTGCGTAAACTTTTCAGTGCATACCTTATCGTGAATGAACTTTCAACTTTCACCGCTTGCAATGTAAAGTACGTAAAAGTGCAGGTAACACGGACTGAGTAGCGGAAAAGCGTGACTCAGTCACCATGCATACAGCACAAAATAATTTCATAACCCAATTAGACTGATAAACTTCAGAGAGATGAGTGCATGCAGGCGCCGGATTTTGGTGAACAACGGAATATACCTCGCTTTGAATCGAAATGAAATTTTAATTCATACAAACGCACATTGGATTGGATCAGTGGCGTAGCGTGCCATTTGACAACGTTGTATTGTGCCCATTTAAACCCATGTGAAGAGTCGAATGCGAAGGTGTTCACCGATGACCCAAGAGTTCGATCATTTTCGTGGGTTTAAATGGACAAACTGCAACGTTGCCAAAGTGCACGCTACACCACTGGATTGGATCGTTGGTTTTTTCGGAATTCGGAAGTGTTTAGTTTTTTAACCGACTCGACTGACTTTGGGGCCGCACGTTTTATGCCTGCGATTGTCAAAAAGTGGCTAAAAATTAGAAGTCGAATTTCTGATCAATTTATCATGCCTATAATCTTTCGATAGACCATAATATCAATTGCAGATTACACCTTCAAGGAGTAATTATAACCGAAAAGTTTATCTGGAAAGTTTTCAATTTGGCAAAGAAGGTCAAAATTCATGATTTGTTGCCACTTTTTTTCGAGTCTAGACTATATAGTGAACTGCTCGAAGTAATAAACACTACACACTGACTGAAAAAAAGCGATAGCCCTAATACCAGATTCTGGTCATATCATCAGAAGCACAACGATTTGCGAACGTAAACTCAAGTACTTTGAACAGAAAATTCTGGTGTTAATACCAGAATATGATTGAACCAGAATTTCCTAAAAATTTCAAGAACTATGGCACAAACACTAGAATTCTGGTAATTGTACTATATCCCTTACATAGGTTCACACATTGTCATGCTTCTGGGGATCTTCTTTTTCAGTGATGTAAGTACACTTGGTGCCATTCAAAAGCGGTTCGTTTGACCTTCTTCCTCAGACTATGCCCCCCTCCCCCCCTACCCCAATTGAGCAAAATGTTTACTTTGTCCACGAAGAGGCTTTCGAGGAAATTTTGGGCGTTTTGGGGGAAAAAGTAGGTTTTAGCCTCTCCTCAGAACTTCAAAAGCACTCCCCTCCCCCGTATGAAATATTTCCAGATTTCCCTCTAGACTCCCTCCTTTTTCCCCCTTTCTAAGTCACAGAGTGTTGTTCATAAAATTAAATTTAGTCTTAAAATACGATAGATATAGTGTTTATATTTAAGTGGCGAACTGAATATACTGTCATTTATTTCATCCACAGCCACTTACTATAAAATACTTGCTAAATGTGTGTGTTGATAATCTCTGTCGCAGACAATTTCAAAAAGAAAGTGAAACGTTGTGGTGTTGTGGCCATCAAAAACTCCGTAGGTCCAAGCACAAAAATTCGCTTTAAGATGAGAGGAAATAAAAAAAAGTCCATGAAAAACAAGTTGGAGTAAGCTCTCGAGAATATTGATACAGTTCTGGTGAAGTTTGATCAATTTAAGTCAACCTGCAAGACATTATCTTTGTTTATTTTCTTTTACGTTCTGAAGTATCGTTCTATTGATCTTGTCTAAACGATGAGTGGAGATATTAACAAACCATTTGTGACACAATAATTATTATTGTCAGTAAGAAAAACAAAATTATCACGTCTCTCATCAATAGTGGCGGCTTGGTCAATACTATACCTTTTACTTTATGCATGAGAATTAATGGAAATCAAAGAGAACCGTGAAAGTTTTATAATATCTCACTTTTTTGACTTCAGTTGTTTTAATATTGGAATTATATCAGCCATTCTCACCAAGGTGGGACATGGTTGGGAAAAAAAAGAAGTTTTGCAAAATATTAAAAAAAGTAGCTCATCTGATTCAGAAAATCTTGAATATTTTGAAACTACTTTCATTTTTTTTTTGATGTTCAATTTTTAGTTGCATTTTTAGGGTTTTTAGGAGTTGTGTTCAAAGACAGTGATTTTAGTCCAAAGTTTGCATCGCTGATTTTCACTGATTATTCCATCAACCAGTTTTCTGTTTATCAGCCATGTGACTGTCAGGCCCTGTGCTGTGTGTATCCTGCAGGAGAATTGAAACCAGTCAAATGTAAGTGTGATTTTCATTATTTCTTTGAGAAGTGTCCAAAGTGTGACGTCCGTTACAGAAATGTACTAAAATTAGCTACATAGTCGTTACTATTGATTGAAAATTGTTCAAATTTGGTGAGAGCAAGGATAAGTTGATATTTTAAGCACACAAAATACTTTTTTGATGATAATGTTTTTTAAACTCATTTTACTGCAAGTTTAATTTTGGTGACGTCCGTTACATATCGGATGTCACATTCATGTAAATTTGACTTTCAAGAAACTAGCGCCGTCACAGAATTTAGGAAGAGTCAGATTATTAGATCAGCTGATAGACCTCAACATTCTGATCCGTGATTTACTGTTAAAGTCATGTTACGAGCCAACAATGTGCAGAAAAAGCATTTTACTATGCTCATAAGCTCAGTAAAAGTGTTTTTTCTATACATTATGGAGTCAAAACATGAATTTAGCGGTTAATCATGGATCAAAACGTTCAGGTCTATCAGCTGACCTAATAATTAGCCTCCTTCCAAATTCTGTGATGGCGCTGTAACTTTTTGAAAGTCAAATTTGCATGAAAGTGTCATCCGGCACGTAACAGACGTCACCAAATTTCACACATTGGACGCTTCTCAAAGAATTAATGAAAAACACACTTACAATTGACTGGTTCCAATTTTCCTTTAGGATACACAGAATGCAGGCATGAAATTCACATGGCTGATAAATAGAAAAGTGGATGGTTCAATAATTAGTGAAAATCAGTGATGCAAACTTTTGATTAATATCACTGTCTCTGAACACCACTCCTATAAACCCGAAAAATGCGGCTAAAAATTAAAAGTTACGAAAAACTGAAAGTAGTTTCATAAAATTCAAAATTTTCTGAATCAGATGAGCTATTTTTTTTTAAATTCTTTATCATACTTTAGTTTATGCCAGCCATGCTACCCTTAATGAGAATGGCTGTACATGGTTTCCATGCCGGAAGATTAATGGGAGGGAGTTAGTTTGTTAAATGTGAAAGCAGTACACTCTTAAGTTACGAAGTGTTTTAATTTACCACCTACTAATATATTTGAATTAATTCTGGTTATAAACCATCTCAAAACAGTCATTATTTAATAGATTGCCTGACTGAGTGACGTCCGTTACAAAAGCCTTGTGACGTCCGTTACAGAGAAAATCCTGATTATCTCAAAAAATTCATAGGAAAACTTTTTTAAGTAATTACATCATTTGCTTCGGCATACTTTCAAGAATAGCTCTAGGCCAATAGTTTTTTAAAATTACTAGTAGTTTCTTACGAAATGTTAGAACAGTGAAGGGGTCTCAAAGAGCAGGGTACATTTGAGTGACGTCCGTTACAGCTGTTTTTTATTTTTTTCTCTTGATTGAATCATCACAAAAACACCTACATTTCAGGAATGAAAGATCATAATGGTACCTATCATTGGGTTTTGAAAGGATTTTTTTTAAGGGAGAAATCTTCCAGTTTTTCAACTTTTAAGAGTGAAAATGTGACGTCCGTTACCATAGAGAATGGCTGATATCGATCAATCTTTTTGCATAAGCGACAACTATTCGTCTCGAGCGGGATTGCCCGCCCAACGCAATGATGGCGTCGCATGCAATCTGGCAACGCTGAATTGCTGAATTTCTTCCATTTGAACTCATGAAAAATATCGATACAAGGGGAGTGCACTGTGCTTTTCCAATGCTCGACCTTTTTCATGCGTTTAAATTGGCGATGTGCAACGTTGACTGATGGCACTTGAAGCCACTGGCCGAACGACTATCGGCCGAAGTGAAATTGATCGGAATAGACGAAAACTAAATAGTTTAGTTTGGAAAACCGGCCAACACATTCTACATTCAGAAAGTAAAACATCCATGAGTGATTAGAGCCATGTTTCTAGTATTTTTAGTCTATTTTGGTTTTGAATCATTATTGTGATGGCGAAAACCTATCTTTTATTGGACTAAAGTGTTTGGTTCTAGGAGACCGAAAGATTTGGTTCGGTCTACTAAAGTATTGTGCTAGGTCACTCTTCTACCAAAGGTTCTGTCAGCGCTACCAAAGGGGTTTTACCCGCTTTTTCTGTGATGAAAACTTCTAGTCCTCATTTTGAATCTTATTTTCTTGGCCCGTAACAGTGGCTTTCTTGACATTCCTCATTAGTTTAACCCTTTAATGACCAGGTTAGTTTAAAAAGAACGCCACTTCTCCGCTTATACAAGGAAGGTAGTTAACTGTTCGTACTCGGTGGAGTTGGAATTGCCTATACACAGAATTGAAGGCTCCCGATTAGACCTCATCTTGTAGTGTTGTGTTTTCATCTATATTTGTGTTTATTCGGAATGAGGACTGAAACACTGTGTGAGACTAGAGGATAAAAACGAGTATACTCGGGCTTGGGCCATAAGGGGTTAACAGTGATTTTGTTCGCTCTAAAGTATTGTGCTAGGTCATTTTTCTACCAAAGGTTTTGTCAGCTCTACCAAAGTGTTTTCCCCGTTTTTTTCTGTGAAGAAGACTCCTCTAGTCCTCATATTGCGTCTTAGGTATTTTTTTGGCCGGTAACAGTGGCTTTCTTGACATTTCTCTTTAGTTAATGGTTTTTCGACCGCATCTTTACTTTGTTTTGATAAAAAGACGAGACTTCAACGAACTTGGTACTGCATGTTTAATCCGTAAAGCGGACGAATGCAACACTCCGAGCTGCTGACATCAGAGCGGATAATCCGGTAGTAATTCAATCAATAGAATCCTCATAACTTTTTCCGGTTAGTGATGCTTACCGAGAAGTAAGCAATGAGTCTGTTACGAATTTAATCTGAAGCTATTTTGCGAAATCCACCGCCCTCCCTCCTACGTTGAACGATTTGCTGAAAATACGTTGAGTGCTGCTTAACACAGTATACTCATCCTATACAGTAGCGAAACTCTTTAGGAGCGCTTTGGCGAATGTCGTTTTTCAATGTAATCAAATGGGAAAATTGAGTTGTCATCCTCCGACTACTTGGTGGCGCCACCGCACTATGGTCTGAGATCGTCAAAAAGTGGCCAAAAATCAGAAAGTGAATTTCCCATAAATTCATCATTTATAAACTTTTAATACCAAATTCAATTACAGAGAACACTTTTAACAAGTAATTTAAACTTAATAGTGTCACCATAAAGTCTTAAATTAACCTTAAAAGGTCGAAAACGATGATTTTTGATGACTATTTTTCACTGGATTTTTGGCCACTTTTTTTCGATCTCAGACCATAGTGCACCGCACCGTCGCGTCGCGTCTAATGCAAATCAAATGGAAGATGTTAGTTCTGTGCTCCGACCACCAGGGGGCATTTGCCGTTTTTCTAACATTGAATTTCGCTACTGTGTAAGATAAGTATACTGTGCTGCTTAACGATGAAATCTTCTGCACGGAAGGTTCTGCGCATGTCTAACCGAGTACTCGAAAGCTGCTCCGCTGACCAATCAGAAGCGAGGTTTGTTGATAATCGGAGGACCGTCCGATGTCCGTGCCAAATAAAATTCGGATTCTGACTTAGACCATCAAATTTTGCCATACCTTGGCTGGTATCCGAGCCACAGTATATACTCATCCTATACGGTAGCAAAACTCAATAAGAGCACTTTGGCGAATGTCGTTTTTCAATGTAATCAAATGGGAAAATTGAGTTGTTATCCTCCGACTACTTGGGGGCGCCACCGTCGCGTCTAATGCAAATCAAATGGAAGATGTTAGTTCTGTGCTCCGACCACCAGGGGGCATTTGCCGTTTTTCTAACATTGAGTTTCGCTACTGTGTAAGATAAGTATACTGTGATCCGAGCCCACCCGGGACGTTGGGGCTAGTGATTAGTTGCACTTACCACCAAATCACAGAGGTCGACTTTCGGGATTTCCAAGTATCTGGATTTGTTACAAGGCGTCTCGTCGTATTTACAGCTCAGTACAGGTCTGCATGTGCGTCCGAATAGTTCCTATCGTTTCCGCAAAATTTTTCAGTATCGGTCGAAAAGCGTTGAATTCTGTTTGGTTTATTTGATGGAAGAATATTAAATTGTGAGGAATTATAAACGATGTTAAAACTTCAACATTTTCGACAAATTTTGTTGCGATTGAAAGTTGTTTTGGTCGAATGCACACGCCTAATGTAACTTCAAGCTTTTTGCTCTTTCATATTATCCACAGTATGCGATTGCGCTGGTTTCCAAATGGATGGATCATAAAACATCAGGCTCGCTCTTCCGAAGAAACCCTGACGTGACCGCAAATCCGATTTCTTTTGGAAGAGCACATCTGATGTTTTCGCTGGTCTTCTTATATACAAAAACCGACTATTATTGTTAAAGATCGGCTTTATTTTCGTCATCGGCGATTAGCTTTGAGTGTTCGAGTGTTATCCGTTTGTCCTACTTTCCCGTATTTTTCCAGCACAGCGCATGCATTGAATATCAGAAGTGCATCGACTGCAATCTGAAGACTCTAACTCGAATGCTCAATGAAGGGAGACTGAAACAGAGGATATCGATAAAACCAGAGGCGGCTCGTGCAATGTTGCAACAACGTACTCTCTCCCTTTAAACACACGTAAAATAATCGATCTCATGAGTATTCACCGTATCCCTGAGAAATCGATTCTTTTGCATAGGTTCAAATGGCAATAAAAACGTGGTTGCCAAAATACTGTTTTAGTCGAGCGATATTTTGTATCGATTGCCGTCTGGGGGCCTCTGGTCCCAAACAAACTCTGATTCTATGCATTTTCCCCCATAAGCACATTATTTTTTGAAGGGAAATTTAGACTATTAAATCAAACAATTAATGCGACCTTTTTGCTATTATGAATTCTACGTCCTCGAAAATGCTTAGTTATGCCTGGTTCCACGACTAAAACTGCCAAAATCAACAAGATATACGAATTAAACGATGCAATTGGAGGTTGCATTATTGTTATTGTTGTTGTTGTGGAACTGGCGGGATTTCGGGTGATTCTAACCTACAAATGCAACGTTTAAGGTGATTCCAGGCGAAACTTTTCCAGATTTCAATCCGATGGATAGCGCCACTAGTCGCTTTTTGGAAAAGTCGTGTTTTCGGCGTTTTAAACTGAAACCATAGATAAAACGCAAAATCCAATAACGCCAGCACCTGAAAAAATTTTTTTATGGATTTTTTGAGCCTTAAATGAGCAAAATTGGTTTAAAATTAAAGCCGTAAATTATGAAATTCGTTTCGCCCTAAGCTTAGTGAGTGAGAGTGAGCGCGAGTGATGATGCGTCTATCTGCCTCACTCGCACTCATTGCGGCTTACGGGAAGTTTCGTTTTTCATAATTTCCGGCTTTATTTTTGAGTGATCAGTCTGAAACTTTCAGGGTATCTTCCTGAAGTATGCTTGCAGGTGCTGACGTTTCTCAAATTTGTGTTTTTAGCGTGAATTCGTCAAATTTAACAAAAATCTGTTGACTTTTTGAGCAGCGCGACATGGTGTCCACGGTCGGAACAAATCGACCCTGGAATCATCTTAATCTACACGGAAAAAAAATCTACGGTGAAATTAACCATACGATAGCTGATTTTGGCACCTGCTAGATGTTATGGTAAACTTGACCAGAAGTATGGTACATTTACCGATACTTTGAGTAAATTCGACATGCAATCAGGTAACATCACCTAGTACCTAGTCAAAACATAGTATACTTTTGGTTAACATTGCCATAACATCTAGCAGGTGCCAAAATCAGCTATCGTATGGTTAATTTCACTAATATTTTTTTTCCGTGTGTAATATCTTATTGATTTTGGTAGTTTTAGTCAAGGCATAATTAAGCATTCTCGAGGATCTAGAATTCATAATCGCAAAGAGGTCGTAATTCCTAATTGTCAATTTCTTGTAATTTCTTGATTTAATAGTCGAAATTTCCGTTCAAAAATCCCGGTTGTGGGGAAATTACATTGAACCAGAGTTTGTTTAGAACCAGAGGTCCTGGCATGGGCGGATCCAGCAATCTGGCAACAGTGTATTCATTCCATTTGATTGCATGGCAAACAATCGATTAGTCACGGGACCATGGCCCCTTGAAGAATCGATTGTTTATCATACATTCAAATGGGAATAATGCGCAGTTGCCAGATTGCTGGATCCGCCTATGGGTCCTGGGACGGCAATCAATACGATTTATCACTCTACTAAGACAGTGTACATTAGCACCAGTGGCGTCGCGTGCCATCTGGCAACAATGCAACTGATCCATTCAAACTCATTAAATATATCGAATTTTCCTCGTGCAATGTGCACCCCCTGAATTCGATCTTTTTCATGAGTTTAAATGGATAGAATACATTGTTGCCAAATTGCACGCGACGCAACTGGATAAAACTAAACTCGACCATCAAGAGCAAGACTCATACAGACGCAAAGACCAGACCATAGACCACAAACATTACCAAGATGAGGGGGCGAAGGAAGAAAAAATCGTGAATAAATTGTTGCATGGAGCATTAAAACGAGGAGGTGGCTCTATTTATAAACCCCTAATTTGAGGTTTCTTGATGACTCATCGCACCGACCATACCACTAGACCTCAGAGGCAGGAGGAGGAGTAGTGAAGCATTGGTGGAAGATGGTTTCCGATAAACATTTTTACTAGTAACATCAACAGTCAACAGCAAGACAAATGCATCCAACCAGACGCAACGGCAACGGCTGATGGCAGTAGCGCACCGAGAGTTTCTTCATCTCTCTCTTTTCTCCATTGAAAAACGTATGTTAGGCAAGGATAGACAAGGGGATAAAACCCCCTCTTTCTGCCCTTTTCCTACTTATACATTCAAATGGGAAATGAGAGAGATGGAAGATATCCTAATTGCGCCAGTGCAACGAGAGTTCCTTCATCTCTCTCTTTTCTCCATTAAGAAACGTATGTTAGACAAGGATGGACAAGGGGATGAAACCCCCTCTTTCTGGCCTTTTCCTATTTATACATGCGAATGGGAAATGAGAGAGATGAAAGAGATCCTGGTAGCGCCAGTGCAACGAAAGTTTCTTCATCTCTCTCTTTTCTCCATGGAAAAACGTATGTTAGAGAAGGATGGACAAGGGGACAAAACCCCCTCTTTCTGTCCTTTTCCTACTTATACATTCAAATGGGAAATGAGAGAGATGGAAGAGATCTAGGTTGCGCCAGTGCGACGAGAGTTCCTTCATCTCTCTCTTTTCTCCATTAAGAAACGTATGTTAGACAAGGATGGACAAGGGGATGAAACCCCCTCTTTCTGGCCTTTTCCTATTTATACATGCGAATGGGAAATGAGAGAGATGGAAGAGATCCTGGTAGCGCCAGTGCAACGAAAGTTTCTTCATCTCTCTCTTTTCTCCATGGAAAAACGTATGTTAGAGAAGGATGGACAAGGGGACAAAACCCCCTCTTTCTGTCCTTTTCCTACTTATACATTCAAATGGGAAATGAGAGAGATGGAAGAGATCTAGGTTGCGCCAGTGCGACGAGAGTTCCTTCATCTCTCTCTTTTCTCCATTAAGAAACGTATGTTAGACAAGGATGGACAAGGGGATAAAACCCCCCTCTTTCTGTCCTTTTCCTACTTATACATTCAAATGGGAAATGAGAGAGACGGAAGATATCCTGGTTGCGCCAGTGGCTGATAGTCTTATATAGTACCTTTACGACCAAAAGTACCCTACACTTACTCACTTAATTCATGTTCACAGATAGACTGCATCCATGACCGAACCCTTCGCAATCCATCTTCGTAATCTTCGAAGCATTCTCAAATGCATTCACGCTTCGATTTATCTTCGATACCGCGCGCACCGAGCCCTGCGCGGCGCGGCTACTCGACGCCCATAGGAACCGTTGCCAAATTTAGAGATCGACTATCTCTCTCGTTTTCTCTCCCTGTTGCGTGTTCAACCCATTAAGTACCAAGTCTGAAAGTATTTTTTTACTTTTATGTGTTTCACTGTACACTGGAAAAAAAAAAATATTAAGGTGCCTAAAAGTCGACTTCCGGTTTATTTGATTGTGAATTCGTACTTTTTTCTTGAAAGTACTCATAAAGTAGAGCATTTTACATGTGCAGTTTTTTGTCGTACGACTATTTTTGTAGGAGTTCAGAATTTTCGAAAATTGTTCCTACATCGAACTTTGACCTTCGATATCTCGAAAACGAAAAAAGATATTGACTACCGGTTTAAGTCAAAATTCTTAGAATTTTACCATCTTTCAAATGAGGTATCACAAGATAGGGGTAGCTATTTGAAAATCTCGAGATTAGGGGGGTGCCCCCCTGAAAACCCTCCAAAAACCAAATTTTGGGTTGTGGCAGTATTTTCAAATGAAACTGTAGGTCCGAGTTACTGTAAAACCGATTTTTCCAGATTTTTTCATCGTCACCCGTTCAAGAAAACCATAGAGAGCAGGTTACGTGAAACACCCTGTATATTACCAGAAGCATGACAATACATATATGTATGTGAACCTCTGTAAGGGATAGTCCAATTACCAGGATTTCAGTGTTTGTACCACAGTTCTTGAAAATTCTTAGGAAATTCTAGTTCTATGACCATATTCTGGTATTAACACCAGACTTTTTGGTCAAAGTGCGAGACTTTCGGTGATCCACATAGTGTGTTGTGCTTCTGGAAATATTACTAGAATCTGGTATTATATGACAATCGCTTTTTTTCAGTGTGGCAGTCCGTGGGGGGCTGTCTTGGGAGCTCAATTTCCCCCCCCCCCCCCATTTTTTGGAAAAGAGCTAAGGAAAAGGGAAAAATGAAGGTTGTAACACCTAAAAGCCCCCACCCCCCATACTTCTATATATGGAGAAGGGCGGCAGAAAATTGAGAAGCAAAACAGAATAAAAAGTTTGAGAATCCAGCGGGACCAGTAGTGAAACGTGCTATCTGGCAACATGACATTTTGTCCACACAGAAAAAACAGAAAAAAACACTTTGGTAGCGCTGCGACAAAACCTTTGGTTGAAAAATGACCCAGCAAAAGACTTTAGTTGAGCCAACCAAAGGTTCTTTGCGCTTAACTAAAGAGATTTTGCTGGGTGAATAAAAAATTTGGTTGGCCAACTAAAGTCTTTTGCTGGGTCATTTTTCTACCAAAGGTTTTGTCAGCGCTACCAAAGTGTTGTTTCCGTTTTTTCTCTGCATTTGATTCCATAGGAAATGTCGAATCCGATGTTCATCGGTGACGCCTAGATATTTCGATATTTTTCATGGATTTCAATGAGCCGAATTCAACGGTACCATAGATTACACGCTTCGCCCACTGATTGTGAGCGGGACGCATCACCATCCGACCTGTTTATAATTTTGAGTTGGTTCCTGTGGTAGGCTTACACGATTCAAATTCTATTCCGAGCGATTTTTATGGAACTGTGTGTTCAGTGGCGTCGCGTGCAATTTCGCAACAATGTATTCTATCCATTTAAATTCATGTAAAAGATCGAATTCAGGGGGTGCACACTGCACAGTGCACAGTGCAAATTCGATATATTTAATGAGTTTAAATGGAGCAGGTGCATTGTTGCCAGATGGCACGCGACGCCACTGTGTGTGTTTATAATCTTGATGTTTCTTCTCTCTGCGCTCATACACTTCATCTCCAGACTATGCTATACTTTTATCGACTATCGATTCTAGTGGTGTTGCGTGCAATCTGGCAACGTTGTTCGTTCACTTAAACCCTAATAAAAGATCGAACTATTCGTTGTTTGGTGAACACCTTCGAATTCGACCTTTTACATGGTTTTAAATGGACACAGTACGACTGATCGATCCACTGTGTGCCGAACGAAAGCAATTTTACATAGAATTATTAGCTATCACATACTCAAATTATTCACCGCGCGAGCATTCAACATCGCGCGCGAGACGGGCATCTCGATTCTCAAATATACTGCGCGCGCTTCGGTTTCGTTCCGTCCGAAAAACTTTGACGGTTATAGTGAGGAACAAGCCAAGATTTGTAAACTAAAGAGGCTTGTGCGCGCATTGTTGCCAACTCTCACTAATAACAAGGAGAGATTACGAGTTATGGGCAGGGCTGCCGTTTTGCGTATAATCAATGCTATTTTTCTAATCACCGATGATTCCTCCGGTTGAGAAAAGATTACACAGTTCAGTGCAGTGTATAACTGTAATGTATGAAAATACTCTGATCTGTAATCTTTCCGTAATCGGTGGAAACTCCGTTGATTAATTAAAATATCCGCAAGTTTTTTAAAGTCATCGACGACTCCATTGGTTGAGGAAAGATTACAGATGCGAGTATTTTAGTTTATTACAGTCGTGCACTGAACTGAAGGGTGTACTCTTTTCTAAACCGGTGGAATCATCGGTGGATTGAAAAATAGCATTGATTATACGGAAAACGGCAGCCCTGGTTATGGGTCGTCGAGTTGGTTCAAAAACATGCAAATAGTACTTGGAAAAACAAACGGACCCGTGTTTTGTTGTTTGTGCCGTAGTCAATGGACAGTCGTTCAGTCAATTTTTTTTTTTTTTTTTTTTTTTTTTTTTTTTTTTTTTTTTTTTAATCGGCAAAAAAATCGGTAGAAAAATCGATTTTTCCGGATTCGTCCTGATTTGTCGGAATTCCGGTAGGTCTCTCTCATGTAACGACTGTTATTGTTTAAAATCGGAACGTACACAGCCAGCATAGCCTATCTGAAACAGCGTCATCCGTCTTTTGTATTTTGACTTTCGAGCGTTCTATAGCCTATAGGATCCGTTTTTGAAGAAGAAGAACTCTAACAAGTCGCAACTCTCCTATAATAAACACGGATTCTGGAAAGTAGCGATGCCTGTTTCCGAAATGCATCGGTGAGAGCGGTTGGTTAACAATGTGTCGTTATTCTTTGTTAAAAAAAAATGATCACTAGTTTATTTTGATGCATTTCACTAGCAAGCACTCAGCACTGCATACACGGAAAGAAAAAGAATGGTAGAATTTACCATCCGTATAGCTGATTTTGGGGTCAGCTAGAAAGTTTGGTAAACATGGGCGCCCGGAGGGGGGGGCAAGAGGGGGCACTTGCCCCCCCCTGGAATTCAAAAAAGTCTAAATTTCACGATGAAAAATGAAAAGAAAAAAGAAAATGAAATTAAAATGACAGTTAATCAAAGGAGTAATAGTTGAGAAACTTCATTACTAGTTTATATTGTAATTTTAACTAATTTTTTGCAAGAAAAAATAAATTTTATTTCTTTTTACTATCGTTATCATCTGTCGTCCCTTAATCCATTATATCAAACACGTCAAAATTGTTATTATTATTTGATACACCTAAAATGGGGTTTAAAAATTGTACACTATTTGAGTGAAAAAAAAGTTTTCCCTTTTTACACGGGGGGGGGGGGCCCCCTAGACCTTCCGTTGTAGTTCAAAAATTTTGCCCCCCCTTGGAAATTTTTCTGCGGGCGCCCATGTTGGTAAATTTTACTGGTACAATGTAAGTACATTGCATTTACCATAAGACGGTGAAATTTACCATACTTTTTAGCTGACTCCTCTAAAATCAGCTATACGGATGGTAAATTCTACCAGTCTTTTTTTCTCGTGTAGAGTGATCAAGATAATAATAATAATATAATAATATTGTCTGTATTCATAATTCAGATAAGTAGAACATGGAATAGTGTCATGGTACATTACATTTCACTTACTTACCAAAGTTACAAAGTTATCGAAATTTAGAATTTTAAAGGTCATCAATGGAGTATAAACATCTCTGTATGAGGTATAATTTGCAGTCTCTTTTGAATATTTGAATGAAGTAGTCTTTTGAATATTGATAGGAAGCTTTTGAAAAAAATGAATACCAAATTTGAGATTGTCAAATGTGTCCCATTTAGAAAGTAATATTCCAGACCTTAAAGCATTTTTGCCTCTGGTGTTGTATGAGTGGACGTCTGAATTAGATTTTAAGAGGTGTTTTTTTAAGAAAAAAGTTGTTAATGTCAGGAAAATTACAAGTGATGGAACTGTTAGAATGTTGTTCTCAGGAAACAGTGCTTTGCAGGAATCTTGTTTTTTCATTTTAAAAATTGTTCTTAAAGCTTTTTTTTTTGTAGTATAAAAATTTTATCTACAAGATCCTTTCGACATAAACCCCATATTGAAATACAGTAGTTTATATGGCTATAAAAGAAAGAATAATACAAGGATAATAGCAATTTCGTGTCACAAAATTTAACAAAATGGTTTAAGATTAAGATGGCTTTTGACAGTTTTACACGCAAGAAGTCAATATGTTCTGCCATTCCAATGTCTTCCTCTAGCATAAAACCAAGATAATTAAACACTTTAACCGCCTCTACTGCTTTATCATTGAAAAAAATTGTTAGGATGTTTGATTCATTATTATTGATAGTTATTAAGTTAGTTTTTATCATGATTAACAATGAAGCCATTAAATCAGATGCACTGAAAAAGTTTTGTTTAATCGCGGCGAGAACTATGACAACTCGGTGACGCGGCGCGGCGCGTGTGAATATATTTACGATTGCCAGAATGATGGTGTAACTTGGCGTAACTTGGCACCCGTTTTAAGTCATTCAGGTATCAAAATCTGTATCCGTGTATATTCGCTTATATTCGTATATATTCGTTTAATAGCGGTAAATGGTAATTTCTATCGTCATGTCATGTCACCGTCGTCGTCCGCCATCATTGAGTTTTATTGGAGCAGTTCCCGTTTCGAGTGTTGGATGTGAAGCAGGTGGAGGCACACAATGGGCGGGGGTGGTGAGAGGAGGTCGTGGGGAGGGGTGGAGGGGGTCGAGGGGTGGGTGTAAATCGCGTGATACCGGCCACAATGTCTCCCTCCGACGACTAAGAATAACAAAGTAAATCGCCGTCATTTGTACCGGGGGAAAAGCAATAAAATGTCATTATTTTTTTGCACTAATTTTGAAACTTTTGACTTCATTTGACTGTCACCACGAATCGCTTGCAAAAAAGAAATAAGAAACACAATCAGACTTCTTAATTGGAATAAGCTTAAGATGGCGCGGGGCGGGGTTGGCAATTTGTAGGTCAGAATCGCCCGAAGTCCCGCCAATTCAACAACATTAACAATAATTCAACCTCAAAATGCATCGTTTAATTTGTATAATAGCTTGTTGATTTCGGCAGTTCTAGTCGCGGAACCAGGCATAACTAAGCATTTTTGAGGACGTAGAATTCATAATCGCTAAAAGGTCGCATTAATTGTTTGATTTGATAGTCTAAATTTCTGTTCAAAAATTCGCTTATGGGGAAAATGCATTGAGCCAGAGTTTATTTGGAACCAGAGGGCAGAGGTCCTTGTAATATCTTGTTTATTTCGGCAGTTTTAGTGGTGGAACCAGGCATAACTAAGACTTTTTGAGGACGTAGAAGTCATAATCGCAAAAAGGCCGCATTAATTGTTTGATTTAATAGTCTAAATTGCTGCTCAAAAATGCGCTTATGGGGAAAATGCATTGAACCAGAGTTTGTTTGGAACCAGAGGGCAGAGGTCCTTGTAATATCTTGTTTATTTCGGCAGTTTTAGTGGTGGAACCAGGCATAACTAAGAATTTTTGAGGACGTAGAAGTCATAATCGCAAAAAGGCCGCATTAATTGTTTGATTTAATAGTCTAAATTGCTGCTCAAAAATGCGCTTATGGGGAAAATGCATTGAACCAGAGTTTGTTTGGAACCAGAGGGCAGAGGTCCTTGTAATATCTTGTTTATTTCGGCAGTTTTAGTCGTGGAACCAGGCATAACTAAGAATTTTTGAGGACGTAGAATTCATAATCGCAAAAAGGTCGCATTATAATTGTTTGATTTAATAGTATACATTTCTGTTCAAAAATGCGCTTTTGGGGAAAATGCATTGAACCAGAGTTTGTTTGGAACCAGAGGGCAGAGGTCCTTGTAATATCTTGTTTATTTCGGCAGTTTTAGTCGTGGAACCAGGCATAACTAAGAATTTTTGAGGACGTAGAATTCATAATCGCAAAAAGGTCGCATTATAATTGTTTGATTTAATAGTATACATTTCTGTTCAAAAATGCGCTTTTGGGGAAAATGCATTGAACCAGAGTTTGTTTGGAACCAGAGGGCAGAGGTCCTTGTAATATCTTGTTTATTTCGGCAGTTTTAGTCGTGGAACCAGGCATAACTAAGAATTTTTGAGGACGTAGAAGTCATAATCGCAAAAAGGTCGCATTATAATTGTTTGATTTAATAGTCTAAATTTCTGTTCAAAAATGCGCTTTTGGGGAAAATGCATTGAACCAGAGTTTGTTTGGAACCAGAGGGCAGAGGTCCTTGTAATATCTTGTTTATTTCGGCAGTTTTAGTCGTGGAACCAGGCATAACTAAGAATTTTTGAGGACGTAGAATTCATAATCGCAAAAAGGTCGCATTATAATTGTTTGATTTAATAGTATACATTTCTGTTCAAAAATGCGCTTTTGGGGAAAATGCATTGAACCAGAGTTTGTTTGGAACCAGAGGGCAGAGGTCCTTGTAATATCTTGTTTATTTCGGCAGTTTTAGTCGTGGAACCAGGCATAACTAAGAATTTTTGAGGACGTAGAATTCATAATCGCAAAAAGGTCGCATTATAATTGTTTGATTTAATAGTCTAAATTTCTGTTCAAAAATGCGCTTTTGGGGAAAATGCATTGAACCAGAGTTTGTTTGGAACCAGAGGGCAGAGGTCCTTGTAATATCTTGTTTATTTCGGCAGTTTTAGTCGTGGAACCAGGCATAACTAAGAATTTTTGAGGACGTAGAAGTCATAATCGCAAAAAGGCCGCATTAATTGTTTGATTTAATAGTCTAAATTGCTGCTCAAAAATGCGCTTTTGGGGAAAATACATTGAACCAGAGTTTGTTTGGAACCAAAGGGCAGAGGTTTTTGGACGGCAATCGATACGATATATCGCTCTACTAAAACAGGCTATTGTTACAGGAAATTTTTCTCAGTCCAAAACAATGGATTCCAATCGCTATCAGTTAAAAAATAAACAGATAAGTTAGATAAATAGATAGATGTATGAATAAATAAATAAAACGAAAAATGGCAGTAAGCCATGGATAGTTTTATACAAATAAAGTATACCGGCATAGAGTATCTCTTTTGTCTTTCAGACGCGCTGACTCTTTGCGTGGAAAGAAGATCTTCGTTCTCGATAATGAGTATTATAGACGGTATATAAAAGAATAAGGAAATTGTAATGACGGGCGAATCATAAAATCCGTTGCACCGCTTTTCACCGCGTTTTGAGGGAATTGCGAAAGAAAGAAGTAGTCAGAGAGTAATTACACAATACACAATGCTCAGTGCGAGATACGAGATAAGTTTGATTAAAGTTGGGACCGTGAGTAATCCTTTCATTCTTTTCTCCTTTCACCCGGTAGCGCATAGAGGAGGCGGCGAAGGAGTGTTCGCTGAGTCTGTGGCAGTCGCACAGTGGGGCTAAGATGGAATTTTCTGGACATGAAAATTTGTTGTTCCTTTGTTTCAAGCCTGTTGGTTTCCAATGAGACGCAAGGCCTTGCGTACCTTGCGTTAGCTAGCTTTGCGACAGAGGACGAAAAGACGTTCCCATCCGACGCAAAGGTTTTGCGTTGCATTATAGGAACGATCCCATCTGCTCGCGTGTATTTCAACTTCTGTTCGTAGCGTTGCGTCGTTGCGTAGCTGCTTTGCGTCTCATTGAAAACCAGGCTTTATAGACATTTCCACCAGTTGAGAAAATATTACACAGTTCAGTTTAGTTCATGACCATGGGCGCCCGAAAAAAAATCTCTAAGGAGGGGCAAAATTGTTGAACCCGAATGGAAGGTCTATAAACTCCAACCCCCCTCCCCCCACACTCCAACCCGAGGGAAAAAGGGGGAACTTTTTTTTTTTTTTTTTTTTTCCCCCCCATCCAGTTAGTATATAAAATTATTAAGCCGTCGAGGTATACCATTGTACCAAATAATAATAATATTTATTTTGAAGTGTTTGATATTATGAAAAATTTGTCCGGGAAATTTCATGTTTCGGTCTACTGTTGTGGGCGCTTGCTCGTTCAAAACAAAAGCTGTTACCCGAACCTGAAAAGTTTCAGTATTGATCCTGAATTACACCTAAACTAACTTATTTCAAGCAAAGTAATTAGTTGTTTTACTATAGTTTTGATTATTTCGCTCTTCTTAGCATACACACTAGAGAGTCCTTTCCACTGGCGCAACCAGGATCTCTTCCATCTCTTCCCATTTGAATGTATACGTAAGAAAAAGACAGAAAGAGGGGGTTTTATCCCCTTGTCCATCCTTGTCTAACATAGTTTTTTATTGAGAAAAGAGAGAGACGAAGAAACTCTCGTTGCGCTACTGGTCCTTTCGTTTCTTACTTGCGGAGGCAAATAAGTACATCTGGCCATAGCTGTAGCCAAGATATTGTTTTTCTCTCTCTAGTCGTCCCTTTGAAGGCATGTGATAGAAAAGCATATATAGAAATAGGGGCTGAAACAATGTTTGCCCTCCCTTTAATTCTATGTAAAACAATCGATTCAAAAGTGAAGCGGTGCTTCAGCAACAATCGATTGTCGAACATAGCTTGAAATGGAGGGCAAACATTGTTGCCAAATTGCACGATCCGTCAGTGATATAAATTACCAACTTTTACATTAAATCAATTAGGAAAAATCTGATATTTATCTGAAAAATGGCAATACTGGATGCAAATCAGAGCTGCCGTTTTACGTTTAATTAATAGCATTTTTCAATCCATCGATGATTCTAGCAGTTGAGAGAAGATTACACAGTTCAGTTTAGTGTGTGGCTGTAATACACGAGAATAATTTGATCTGTAATATTTTCTCAACCGGTGGAGTCGTCTATATGACTTTCAAAAAACTTGTGAATATTTTAATTAACCAACGGAATTTCCACCGATTGAGAAAAGATTACAGATCAGAGTATTTTTCGATTGTATTTCCTTCCTACACTGAAACCGAACTGTGTAATATTTTCTCAACCGGTGGAGTCGTCTATGACTTTAAAAAACTTGTGGATATTTTAATTAACAAACGGAATCTCCACCGATTGAGAAAAGATTGCAGATCAGAGTATTTTCGTGTATTTCCGTCCTACACTGAAACCGAACTGTGTAATCTTTTCTCAACCGGTGGAATCGTCGATGAATTGAAAAATGTTATTAATTAAACACAAAACAGCAGCTCTGATGCCAGGGGCGTCACGTGCAATTTGGCAACAATGTATTCTAACCATTTAAACTCATGTAAAAGATCGAATTCCGGGGATGCACAGTGCACAAGGAAAATTCGATTTATTTAATGAGTTCAAATGGAGCAGTTGCATCGTTGCCAGATGGCACGCGACGCCACTGTCTGATGCAAATGCACTGATAAGAAATAGCTGGCGATGATGCGGTTCCATCTAACTTCCTATCAGCCATCTCGCCGCGCTGCGCCGGCTGCGCGTACTAGTACTTACTCACAGTTAAAGTTCAGCTAGCTGCGTTTTTTTTTTTTTTTTTACTTATTCTCTGAGAAGCTTTTACTTATGTTAGCGTCTCTTTGCATTTTATTTTTTCTTGACACTCGAGACTCGGCAGTCGACAGTCGACAGTTGAGAGTCCATTCACCTCGGGTGGTTCTCGAGTCTTAAGACTCCGCGCGCCTTCATCACACCACAAACTGCGATCGCCACAAGCGTTTTGCGGCTCGGTTTTTGCCATTTGAATTTATGCAAAAGTATCGATTTCTCAGGGATTCAGTGAATCCTAAGAAGATCGATTATTGTTCATAGGTTTAAATGGAGTTATTATCTTACGTATATTGTGTTAAACAACTTCTTGTTAATTCTATGTTTCTTTCTTTTGTCGTAAACAACTGTATCTGTATGTTAATTCTATGTTTCTTTCTTTTGTGTTGCAGGTAAGAAGTTACAATTTCTGAAACATGCTTTGTTTCGTTTTCTTTCAAGAGTGACGGTTCTATGTAAGTGATTTATGTTTTCAAATTAAACCCCTATTAAGGAGTGAAATTAATACGGGAATAGTAAATAAATCGTAAAAAATGAAAAGAACAAAAGTAGATAAAATATGAAGTAATAAAGGAGGAAGAGTTGATGAACTTCTTTATTAGTTTATGTTTTAAGATTTTACTTCATTTTTTGCAAGGAATAGTTGTTGTTAACATTTTTTTTACCATCAATTTTCACCCATTTGTCGTTGAATATCAAACACGTCGAAATTATTATTATTATTGATTGGTACATCTTCTGTATAGCTTAGAATGGGTCTGTTGCAAACTTGTGCGACAACGATTAAGAGTGTTTCATCTAATATATAATCGCCTGAAAAGTCCATCGGTGGCATCAGAAATCCATAAAATGCAATAATAAACTCACAATAGGCGTTTAGTGAAATCCAAGATGGCGGAGAAATATCGAGCAATCTGTATGCATGCACCAGGAACATCCAAGGATAGCCAACCTCTCAATATCGATCACAATCAATCACAACGTAAACAAACACATAACCTCTACCTCCAGCGAGGTTGTCTAAGTTGGCCATCCTTGGATGTTCACAGTGCACGCATACAGATTGCTCGATATTTCTCCGCCATCTTGGATTTCATTAAACGCCTCTTGTGAGTTTATTATTGCATTTTATGACTTTCTGATGCCACCAATGGACTTTTCAGGCGATTTTACATTAGATGAGACACTTTTAATCGTTGTAGCAAAAGTTTGCAACAGACCCATTGTACCGCTATAGGAAAAAAAAGTGATATTATTCTCTGTTTGCGGGGGAGGAGGGGGAAGGAAATAGACCTTCCATTCAGATTCAAAAATGTTGCCCCCCCCCCCTCGGCAATTTTCCTGCGGGCGCTCATGGGGTGTCGTGATTGCTGATGCGACCAAAAAGATGACTGGAAAATGCGGCGTAGCCTGCAATTTGACAACGTTGGAGTTTGTCCACTTAAACTCATGAAAATTATCGAACTATTGGGTGTTCGGTGAACACCTGGTTTCACATGGTTATAAATGGACACAATCTAACGTTGCTGAATTTCACGCTGCGCCACTATTGTCAACCAATGGGTCTGTTGCATACTTTTGCTACATCAATATAACTCATTGTTTCTAACGTAAAATTCGGCGAAAATAACGATGCGCACATTGAAAACTTTCAAAACCCACTCATTAACTCAGAAAATACCTTCCATTTCAAACAACCCGCGCTACACTAGACACTATATCACCGACTGATAACTACGTATAGATGGAACCATCTCGTTTCTGTAAACATGAACAGAACTCACAAACATTGGAATGTTTCGTTTAGATGCGTACATTTCTTATATTATTTTGTAATCTTTGATAAACCGAAAATACCAGACAGCAAATGCAGCCAATAGTTCACGTATTAAAAAAGAAATTCAATCATTTTGCAGTTACGATGTTGTTTACTCATGCACGGTGGTTCCGTCCGTCTATGTAGTAGTATACCTGTGCAAATAGTGCGTCTAGTGTAGCGCGGGCTGTTTGAAATTGAAGTAATTTCCTGAGTTAATGAGTGGATTTTGAACGTTTTTATTGTGCGCATCGTTATTTTTGTCGAATTTTACACAAGAATCAAGGTCCTGAGTTGTTGTAGCAAAAGTATGCAACAGACCCATTAAAAGCTGTATAAGATTTGGATTCCTGAAGTTGTCTTGAGTTCATTGTTTCGTGAATACTGGGATGGATCTGATCTGATCGATGCAATTGCACTCTTCACTCTTCAGACGCAAGCGACTGCATCTCAGTCCTGTAACTTGCGAGTCTTGTGACTCATGCACTGATTCAAATGAGTTTCCTAGCGAGGCAGGCGCTCCGCGCGGGGGCCGCCCCAAGGTCGTTAACTCTGGTTCTGCGTCCCGACAGTCTGACACTCCTGACAATGAATCTCTCTGGCTCAGGTCGTCCTAGTCGCGCGAGCGGGCACGCGCGTGTGTGTGTGTATGCGCAACTCGCATCGCAAGACGCAACAGACCTGAAGCGCCAGACGACTCCGCACAGTGGGACGAGACAATGGGAGAGACCGGACATTGTATTGCGAATTTAAATGTGTATATCTTTATTAAAATGCAATTTCGAAGGTTGAAAGTAATTTCATTGGTTTTATTGTAAAATTTCCTTCAAGAATCACCCTTTATAGTGTGTTTTTTACCATAAAAACGTTCGAATTTGGATTTTTAGTCATAGTTTCCATGTCCGAACACCTCCATCTCGACTCGCCCACTGTGCGCCGCCGCTGCACCACACTCTCAGTGGTTCAAAACATGGAATTTCCTGGACATTTTTTTTACGAATGAAAAATCAAGATTACAAGCAAGCAGTAGCAAAGTGACTTAGTCAGTGGCGGCTCGTGCAATCTGGCAACCGTGCACTTTTGCCATTTAAACGTATGCAAAAAGATCGATACTAGGTGAGGCGCTGCGCCTCACCAAGTAATCGATTATTTTACATAGTTTTAAATGGAGGAAATCCATTGTTGCCACATTGCAAGAGCCGCCGCTGGACTTAGTAATGTGTGAAATAATTCATGTTAGAGCTTTAGAATTAGTCAATCTAATGCTACAGATTTTGCAAGAAAATATCAACACTGAAATGTTTTTAAAGCAAAAAACAACGACTTTTTTAAAGCAAAAAACAACGACTTTTTTTAAAGCAAAAAACAACGAATTTTTTAAAGCAAAGAACAACGAATTCTATAATGTCCAGAAAAATCTGTGTTTCGATCCAGTGAGCGCCTGCCTGCGCAGTACACGTGCGCGCTCGTCCAGAAGCATCTTGGCATCCGAAACTGATCGGGTATTCGTCTGCATGCCTCGCATATCTCTAACAAAGAACCACTTCCGATCGCAACCAACGCCCCCCTCCCTTTACTGCTCTTCTGGTAAATCCTTTTGAAGTAAGTACCTACTTACCTATGAACGAGAAGGTTCTCCGTATATATTGGTCAATCAAATCGTCTAGCAGAGTAGTGGCAGTCGCTTCGCGTATTATCTGGCAACGTATTTCGTTCATTTACACCCATGGAAACTATCGATTGGACGGAGTGCATACTGTGCAACTCCATTGGATCGACCTTTTTCATGCGTTTAAATTGACCAATGACTATTGAGTCTGTTGCAAACTTTTGCTACAACGATTAAGAGAGTTTCATTTAATGTAAAATCGCCTGAAAAGTCCATTGGAGGCATCAACAAATCATAAAATGCAATAATAAACTCAAAAGAGGGGTTTAGTGAAATCTACGATGACGGAGAAATATCGAGCAATTTGTATGTATGCACATCCAACGATAGCCGACATCACAATATCGATCACAACCAATCACAACGTAAACAAACACAAAACCTCTACCTCCAGTGAAGTTGTCACAGTTTGCCATCCTTGCAGGATGTTCGTGGTGCATGCATACAAACTGCTTGATATTTCTCGGCCATCTTGGATTTCATTAAACGCCTCTTGTGAGTTTATTATTGCATTATATGACTTTCTGATGCCACCAATGGACTTTTCAGGCGATTTTACATTAGATGAAACACTCTTAATCGTTGTAGCAAAAGTTTGCAACAGACCCATTGGTCTATAAAGTTTATAAATAATGTTCTGGTGAGAAATTTACCTTCTGAATTTCGGCCACTTTTTGACGATCTCAGATTGCAGTGCAGCGGTCTTGAATCTTTGCAGTTTACTCACGAATGAATGACAGGTTTCGCGTCTGAGTAAAGAGATTAAATAAGGGGGAGGGGGAGTGGGAGGCAAGAGGCGCTGGTATGCGGCGAGTCAGAGAGAGAGAGAGAGAGAGAGAGAGAGAGAGAGAGAGAGAGAGAGAGAGAGAGAGAGAGAGAGAGAGAGAGAGAGAGAGAGAGAGAGAGAGAGAGAGAGAGAGAGAGAGAGAGAGGGGGGGGGGGGAGTTAATTGCAGGTGATAATGATGGAAACTATGCACACGCCACCGTTTCGGTTAATTGGCTACACAGAGTAGTAAGCCGCTCTGTTGGGAAAGAGGGGGGGGGGGGGGCAGAGACCCTGACATTCATCCACTTTTGAGGTTAACGACGCCGCCATACCAGCAAGCCTCGAACCGCTCGCGATCGTTTTCGCTCGGCGCCTATCATCACTCAAGATTTTAGTTTCGTTTTGTCTCTTTTGAAGAGTTCGCTAAAAGAATTGAGGAAGAATTAATTCCTGAAGGAAGGCCCGTAGGGCGTAGAACAATGGTCGAGCTCTTTCTGAGAATTATGCACTGTGAGCGAATGGAGGTTTTAGCTGAAGAACACACCTCTTGTTCTTTGGGCCCTTCCTCCGGAAATGTCTTCAATGGGGCTATATTGCAAACTTTTCCAACAGGTGACTGAAGAGTTGATTCTTGCTTAAAAACCTGTAAAAATAAAGATGTGTACACACACAAAAAATCTTAAAATTTACTCTCAGAATCGAGCCTTCATGGCAGAGCGCGGAGCTACGCAGGTGTCACAGGAGATTCCTATCTAATTCGAGACTATCTCTCAATCTGTGTTTCCGTAGAGAAAGTGACAAATTAGACAGGAATCTCCCATGGTACCTACGTAGCTGCGGCGCCGTTTCAATCTTACCGTTACAGCTGTTTTCTGAGCTGATTCCTAAGTTTTAGACCTTTTTAGTGTAATTTTCGTGATTTTTACCAGTTTTTACAACGAAGATTTAACTATTAATTTGCTTAAAGGGAAAGTTTGCAAGAGCCCCTGATGCCTTGAGTGGCAGCTCATGGCTATGTAACACGGGCAAAAAGGTGATTTCGCCAAAACCCAGCTTGTGACCCCTCTATCGATTCAGCTCGGAAAATGGAGTCGATCGCCCTCAAGGGTTTTATATCTTTTGAAACTGGGGCCGCTTCACTGGCAGCTCATGCCTTTATAACATGGGCAAAAAGGTGATATCGGCAAAACCCATCTTGTGACCCCCCTCTATCGGTTCAGCTTGGCAAATGGAGTCGATCGTCGCCCTCAAGGATTTTCATATCTTTTGAAACTGGGGCCACTTCACTGTCACCTCATGGCTATGTAACACAGGCGAAAAGGTGATGTCGCCAAAACCCAGCTTGTGACCCCTCTATCGATTCAGCTCGTCAATTGGAGTCGATCGCCCTCAAGGGTTTTCATATCTTTTGAAACTGGGGCCACTTCACTGTCACCTCATGGCTATGTAACACAGGCGAAAAGGTGATGTCACCAAAACCCAGCTTGTGACCCCTCTATCGATTTAGCTTGGCAAATGGAGTCGATCGCCCTCAAGGGTTTCATATCTTTTGAAACTGGGGCCACTTCACTGTCACCTCATGGCTATGTAACACAGGCGAAAAGGTGGTGTCACCAAAACCCAGCTTGTGACCCCTCTATCGATTTAGCTTGGCAAATGGAGTCGATCGCCCTCAAGGGTTTTCATATCTTTTGAAACTGGGGCCACTTCACTGTCACCTCATGGCTATGTAACACAGGCGAAAAGGTGGTGTCACCAAAACCCAGCTTGTGACCCCTCTATCGATTTAGCTTGGCAAATGGAGTCGATCGCCCTCAGGGGTTTTCATATCTTTTGAAACTGGGGCCACTTCACTGTCACCTCATGGCTATGTAACACGGGCGAAAAGGTGATGTCGCCAAAACCCAGCTTGTGACCCCTCTATCGAATCAGCTCGTCAATTGGAGTCGATCGCCCTCAAGGGTTTTCATATCTTTTGAAACTGGGGCCACTTCACTGTCACCTCATGGCTATGTAACACAGGCGAAAAGGTGATGTCACCAAAACCCAGCTTGTGACCCCTCTATCGATTTAGCTTGGCAAATGGAGTCGATCGCCCTCAAGGGTTTTCATATCTTTTGAAACTGGGGCCACTTCACTGTCACCTCATGGCTATGTAACACAGGCGAAAAGGTGATGTCACCAAAACCCAGCTTGTGACCCCTCTATCGATTTAGCTTGGCAAATGGAGTCGATCGCCCTCAAGGGTTTTCATATCTTTTGAAACTGGGGCCACTTCACTGTCACCTCATGGCTATGTAACACAGGCGAAAAGGTGATGTCACCAAAACCCAGCTTGTGACCCCTCTATCGAATCAGCTCGGCAAATGGAGTCGATCGTCCTCAAGGGTTTTCATATCTTTTGAAACTGGGGCCGCTTCACTGGCAGCTCATGCCTATATAACATGGGTAAAAAGGTGATGTCGGCAAAACCCAGATTGTGACCTCTCCATCGATTCAGCTCGGCAAATGGAGTCGATCGTCCTCAAGGGTTTTCATATCTTTTGAAACTGGGGCCGCTTCACTGGCAGCTCATGCCTATATAACATGGGTAAAAAGGTGATGTCGGCAAAACCCAGCTTGTGACCTCTCTATCGATTCAGCTCGGCAAATGGAGTCGATCGCCCTCAAGGATTTTTATATCTTTTGAAACTGGGGCCGCTTCACTGGCAGTTCATGCCTACGCAGTATGCAACAAAACTATATACATTCATTTTCAGGGCTTGTTTTTGAGGTAAATATAAGACTTTTTCCCATAAACATGGGTCCGAAATTACAGTCTTTTCGAGTTACAGTGTTGCAAAGTTTCCGAAAAACAAATTGAAAAATTGTCATAACTCCGTCGTGCATTGTTCTTAATGCTCGTAACTAGGTACTCTGATGTAATTTTCGGCGCTCTTGCCGATTTTGGCTGATAAAATGCTGTATGCAAAAATTTGAGGGGGGTTTTTGGTGTTTTTCTTGATTTTTCTCATTTTCTTTGGCAAAATATTATGTGAAAACATGCTTTCGGATTCATTAAACCCAAAAACGGTTAGCATTATTCAAAAGTTCGTAAAAAAATATGCATTTTTGGTTCGCACAAGTTTTTCCTTTTCGCTAACCATTTCCGAGAAAATCGTCCCTGAAGTTGCAAAGGTCGTCCAATTATCACCTTTTCCTTGATTTTGTCAATTTTGCAATGGGTTGCGTCACCACTTACTGCGATCGATCGAAACTTCATTATTTTTCTTAAATTTCGATTTCATGATCAGAAACATGATAGAAATAAGTCCACATTTTTCCATCGATCGATCGATCTATTTTTTTTTTCTTCTTCTTCTTTTTTTCGTGAGATAGAAACGATCGAAATTTCGATGCAGAACATTTAGATTTAGACCCAGTGGCGTCGCGTGCCATCTGGCAACAATGCAACTACTCCATTTAAACTCATTAAATATATCGAATTTTCCTTGTTCACTGTGCACCCCCTGATATCGATCTTTTACATGAGTTTAAATGGATATAATACATTGTTGCCAAACTGCACGCGACGCCACTGCTTAGACCTAGATTCACGCTCACAAGGGGAGGCTCAGAAGTCGCCGCCTCCGATTTTGAAAACAATTGCACGAAAATGTAGCTAAAGTAAAACTATTAGACCCGTGTTTCTCACTTTTTGCCAATGGGCCTTCCTAAAGCGTCAGGAATTTTTTAAAAGTTGCCAAAATTCACGTAAAAACCCTATCAGAATATTGTCTTACAATCAGTTCACAACTAACTCTGAAAATCAGTGCTCGATTCGCTCTCAATCAGGGCTCATTCACTCTCCGATCAGTTTCACGGTCACTTATAGCTCGGTGGCAGTGATGGCATCGTTATGAGTAATGTTATCGCGTCATCATGCCGTGACACTGAAAATGACGGCACAGCGGCAGCGGTCACCGACGGCGTCGCTGTTCATATAAGAGGGATGGGGGAAGGTAAGGGAGGGAGGGGGCACTTTGGAGGGTTGTGATGAAGGTACGGACGGGGGGGGGGGGGGGAGTGAAAATATAGGGATTCTATTTTTAGTCCCACAAAGAACACGGAACAGTTACCCCCTTTTGTTTTCTCTGTCGACCACCCGCTCCGCCTCACCCGCGCCCTCACTCGCAGCGCCACGCGCTATGTGCTGTGTGAGCTTGAATGTGTGTGTGTGTGAGTGTGAAAACCCTCCTTCTTTTTCCAGTACCCTTTAATTTTTGCACGCCCTCAGGATTTTTCATTTACTCCCTCACTCCCTTCCTCCTCCTCCTCCTCCTCCTCCTCCTCCTCCCCCCAGTCTTAGGGCGTCGTGTCGTTAGTTTCCTTTTTGTGACGTCATCGTGGCTCAGGGATCTTGTGCCCTGTGTACCCGGTACCGCCCTCACCTTCGTTTCTCTAGTCGTTTTGCACGCTCCGATTATGGCGACGGATGGGACGGGACGGGGCAGGGGAGGGGGGAGGGGAGGGGTGGGGAGGGGACGAGCGGCTGACTCTGCGCGCGAATAATTAACCTTGACTTTCTCGCGTTTGCCGAAAGGTTCGAGATTCCCAGCGGAAGAGTAAATGGGGGGGGGGGGGCGTTCGACGTTCGTCGCAAATACCGCGAGTGAAAAATATAACTGGACAATGCGACCTCCATTTCCTCAGATATACCCCCTCTAGTCTGTCGTCGGCAGATTCATCTCTGAAGTAATTCAACTGTTGCCATAAGCGTAACTTTTGGCCGCCCGGCCAGTGATGGGCAAATAACCGAATAACGAATAACCACGAATAATTGACTAAAATTATTCGCATTATTCTTATGTTATTCCTATTAGCACAGAATAATACAATCAGAAGGGAAACTCTAATTCATTTTGAAACATTCTTTACTTCGGGCCGCCATGTTCGAAAGTGAGTATCTTCGGCAATCTTCGGCAGATCTTCGTCAACTGGCCGAGTTGTGATTGGTTGTATAGCCTGAAAAAGCATGTCCGCCATCTTGAGAAGTGAGTAGGCACAGTTGCCAGTTTGTGCCAGTAAATTCCAAATCTTGTTTCCATTGACTCTTATGGGAGTTTCCCTTCTGATTGTATTATTCTGTGCTATTAGTAAATAGAAGTTTTGACACTACCAGCATATTCATCTGTCATAAGATGAAGGACTGGTAGTGTTAAAACTTTAATTTACTAATAGGAATAACATGAGAATAATGCGAATAATTTTAGTTAATTATTCGTGATTATTCGTTATTCGGTTATTTGCCCATCACTGCGCCCGGCTCTACCGCCCCCGATTGGCGAGGGGGGGGGCGCAAAACTGAGAAGAGAAGGAGACTGAGGAAAAGAAAATGAGGAAGGAGAAAGAGGAGGAGGAAAAGAAAAAAGGTGGAAAGAAAAGAGAAAATAAACTGTGGGGAATGCCCTACGAACTCTTTCTCACATCAATTTTAATCTGGGGGGAGACCCCTAGACTAGACCCCCTTTAATATTCTGCGGGAGACCCCAAACCCTTCTTTAATATTTCTATCCAGATCTAAAGATTCATTTTAGAAATATTTAAATTTGTCCTTTATTGACCCATTTTCCCATTGATTTTAATGGAAACCATTTTTTGTCCATAACGAACCTAAAAGTTAAAATTTCAAAAAGCCAACAATGTCCCTGTGGGGAATGTTAAAAGCAACATCTCTGCAAAATTTGGATGCATATGGATCAATAGTTCAAAAGTTATGCTGGGCTTCCCGTTTTTTAGCTACGGACTGATAGACAGACAGACAGGCACCACAGAAAGTTTGTGCATTTACACCTCCAAGCCACATATGATGAAATAATATTAAAACTTCATGGATGAATATTCTTTGGGATAGTGTTAGGCATGATGAGAGCTAGTTATTTTGTAATTATCATGATAAACAAAATACCTTGAAAATCTTGTAGCCATTGCAATACTTTCTCTATTTCTAACTTTGTTAGCAGCGAGAAAGTAAAAAGGAAGAAATTGAGTATAAATGAGAAATAAAAGAAGAGGGAGAAGGCAATGGGTCTGTTGCAAACTTTTGCTACAGCGCTATAGAGTAATCAATATGATGTAAAATCGCGTGAAAAGTCCATTGGTGGCATCAGAAAGTCATAAAATGCAGGATGAAACTCACAAGAGACGTTTAATGAAATCCAAGATGGCGGTAAAATATCGAGCATTCTGTATGCATGCACCATCGAACATCCAAGGATAGCCAACCTCACAATATCAACCACACCCAATCACAACGTAAATAAAACACATAACCTCTGAAACTGTGAGGTTATCAACGTTGGCAATCCTTGGATGTTAAAGGTGCATGCATACAGATTGCTCAATATTTTACCGCCATCTTGAATTTGATTAAACGTCTCTTGGGAGTTTATTATCGCATTTCATGACGTTCTGATGCCACCAGTGGACTTTTCGGGCGATTTTACATACGATGAAACACTCTTTATCGTTGTAGCAAAAGCTTGCAACAGACCCATTGGTGGTAAGAATGGTAAGAGGAAGGAGCCCGTGAGTAAGTTATTTAGAATTTCGTTTGATTTTTGAATGATTGTAAAAATATTGAGTTTCGTAAGTTCTTCTTATTTGTTTTGCTTTTTCATTTAAAGATAGTCATTAATTTTGTCAACTAGAAAAAATAAATAAAGAAAAAAAGGTGTCTATGATGAAACTAACAAGAATCAAAAGAATCTTAAGAGAGGATTTCATTTTCATTTCATCCCTTTGCCTATCTTCGTCGAACACGGTTATCTCCATGGTGGGAAGAGAGGGATAGAGAATTTCTCTCCGTGCGCTACCGATTAAAAATTGTGGAAATGAATCCATCTCTAGAGGGTTGGATTATGAACCTCCAAAGAATCAGATACTTTTCTCTTTGCTCGAAATGGAAGAAGAACTAAAGTCGAGTGGGTGGCGAACGACTCTCCTTGAACTGAAGTAGTTAACCTTAAGTTTCCCAGAATTCCTTAGAACGACAAAAATGGAACACAATGGAGGCGGAAAGCTCTGGCAATGTCTTGTTCTCACAAATGCAGGCATGGGCGGGTCCAGGAATTTGTCTTTCTCTCTTTCCATCCATTTGAACACGTGTGTTAGAAAAGGATAGGAAAGGAGCCATCACGTGACTTTGAGCCCATCTCTCCGTCCTTTTCTAACGCACGCGTTCAAATGGAAGAGAGAGAGAGAGAGAGAGAGAGAGAGAGAGAGAGAGAGAGAGAGAGAGAGAGAGAGAGAGAGAGAGGGAGAGGGAGAGGAGAGAGGAGGAGAGAGGGAGAGAGAGAGAGAGAGAGAGGAGAGAGAGAGAGAGAGAGAGAGAGAGAGAGAGAGACCAATTCCAGTATCACCGCAGTATGACTGCAGGGTAAAGAGGAAACATGGTTCGTGGCGCCTTGAAAAACTGTCATTGAATATCCTTGATTATTATTATTTTTTTGTTTGTTTTTGTTTAAATATCCTTGAATTTTGACAGTCGTCAAATGAATTTAAAATTCCTTGAAAATGACTGTCCTTAGCTCGTCAGCTTGCCATTTTTTTTTGACTGCAGGGTAAAGAGGAAACATAGTTCGTGGCGCCTTGAGAAGTCATTGAATATCCTTGATTATTATTATTTTTTTTTTTTGTTTTCATTTGTTTAAATATCCTTGAATTTCGACAGTCGTCTAATGAATTTGAAATTCCTTGAAAATGACTGTCCTTAGCTCGTTAGCTTGCCATTTTTTGTGTGATAATTTTGACTGTGTGCCTGAAGAATGTCGCGTCGTTTTGGTTGCGAAGTCGCGAGAAAGATTGCAAGAGTCTGTAGGAACTTTTTTCTTTCTTTCATTTTTTTGTGTTTATGCTGTTTTCTTCTGGTTATTGCACCCTAAAGTGAGAATCACCATTTGCTTGGTCTGCTTATAGAAAATGGGTAAAAAAGTGACTACGTTTTTGCTTGTCAGAAGACCTTGAAATCCAGTGAAAAGTCCTTGAACAGTCCTTGAAAATCCTTGAATTTTTTTTTTTTTTTTTTTTTTTTTAAATCTGCCATGAACCATGTAAATCGAGTCAGAGCCAATCGGAAAACAAGCCAACATTGCTTTCCTTTCATATTTTTCCAGTGATTTTCACTGACAGGTTTTTATTTTCATTTTTCATTTTCATTTAAATTTCTTTTTTTCAAATTAGTTATAAAGTGACTACGTTTTTGCTTGTCCAAAAGCCCTTGAAATCCCGAGAAAAATCCTTGAAAATTCCTTAATTTTTTAAAAAAAAAAAAAAAAAACTCTGCCGTGAACCATGCAAATGGAGTCAGAGCCAATCGAAAATCAAGCTAATATTGCTTTCCTTTCATAATTTTTTAATTTTTTAGTGATTTTCACGGACATGTTTTTATTTTCATTTTTCATTTTCATTTTCATTTCTTTTCTTTCAAATTGGTAAAAAAGTGACTACGTTTTTGCTCGTCAGAAGCCCTGGAAATACCGTGAAAAGTCCTTGAAAAATCCTTGAAAATCCTTAAATTTAAGAAAAAAAAAAAAAAAAAATATGCCATGAACCATGCGGGAAAACAGCCTCATGGAGTCAGAGCCAATTAGAAATCAAGCTAAAATTGTTTTCCTTCATAATTTTTCAGTTATTTTCACTAACAGGTTTTTATTTTCATTTTCGCGTCTCTCTCCCTCCTCCACCCGGTTCTTACACCTTCCTATAATCCTATATGCTTTCTAGTTCGCTGAATCCCCCCCCTCATCGCACCCCCGCTCTCGGCACCAGTCTCATTTGTGCCTCCCTAGTTCCCTATATACCACGACACACCGTTTTCTTGATAAGCCGTGATGTTTTCATTTTACATCACCCTCCCCTCCCCCGCTTAACTCCACTGCATTATTCTATTGGTCTTAACTTCCAGGCTTAAGCTCCTTCTTCTACCATACTCTTTGTGGCATGATGGCAACTTTCTGTGTCATGATTATCGTGCGAACTCGTTGCATTTTCAGTTTTTATGCTAATAAACCTTGTTGCAAATGCGATAACGGTCTCAGCTTGAACACCTGTAAGGATGTTACCCTCTGTGCACAAAAAAGCGAGGTTGCCACAGCCTTCGCTCTGCTAAAATTTAGAAGGATAAAAATTAAAATGTACTAGATATGCATAGAAAAAAAAAACAAAAAACAAAAAAACAAATTTTGTCTCGTCAGCCAAACCTTTTGCTGAAAAATGACCCTGCGAAAGAAGTTTTACCCTTTCAAGACCACGCCCTTTGTTCGCAGGTCTAGCGATCTATTTTACAAAATGTCAATTTCTTATTGAGAATAAAAGCCACTCCAAAACAAAGTATCGTGAGCGCCTTCAAATGCAGAGATAGGCAAAACGAACACAGCTGAGCAGGTATATTTATACAGGGTGTTTTTTTTATCTCCCCCCCCTGGTTTTTTTCTTGCTAATTGAGATAAAATGTTGCGGTTTGGACTATTCTTCATCATTTTGGCTGAATTTTCTTTTTTTGGGGTCGAAACCCCCCCAGCCTCCCTAGGGAGGCCCCCAGGGGGGCTATCTCAAAAATTTCAAATGGCAACCCCTATCTTGTGATACATCGTTCGAAAGGGCATACAATTCTAAGACTTTTGGCGCAAACCGAAAGTTGATATCGTTTTTCGTTTTCGATATATCGAATTTCAAAGTTCGATTTGGACCCATTTTCAAAAAATCATTACTCCACTTTGGAAAGTTGGAATTAAAAAAACTATGGGTCCAAAATACTCTAAAAAGCAAGTACTTTTCAGATAACTAAATGATTTTGACATAAAATTAGTCCAAATTTGATTTTAGAGCCCCAAATTTTTTTTAAAAATTTTGCCCCTAAAAGGGGCTATCTTGAAAATTCCCTTCCACGACCCTTATTGAATGATACGTCGATCAAAAAAGCATAAAAAACTGAACATTTTGGCGCAATCCGGATATCGATATCGTTTTTCGTATTCGAGATATCGAATATTAAAAATTCAATTTTCGCCTATCTTCAAAATTTGATATCTCAAATACGAAAAACGATATCGATATCCGGATTGCGCCAAAATGTTCAGTTTTTTATGCTTTTTTGATCGACGTATCATTCAATAAGGGTCGTGGAAGGGAATTTTCAAGATAGCCCCTTTTAAAGGGCAAAATTTTTAAAAAAAATTTGGGGCTCTAAAATCAAATTTGGACTAATTTTATGTCAAAACCATTTCATTATCTGAAAAGTGCTTGCTTTTTAAAGTATTTTGGACCCATAGTTTTTTTAATTCCAACTTTCCAAAGTGGAGTAATGATTTTTTGAAAATGGGTCCAAATCGAACTTTGAAATTCGATATATCGGAAATGAAAAACGATGTCAACTTCCGGTTTGCGCCGAAAGTCTTAAAATTTTATGCTCTTTCGAACGATGTATCACAAGATAGGGGTTGCTATTTGAAATTTTTGAGATAGCTCCCCTGGGGGCCCCCCTAGGGGGGCTGGGGGGGGTTTCGACCCCAAAAAAGAAAATTCAGCCAAAATGATGAAGAATAGTCCAAACCGCAACATTTTATCTCAATTAGCAAGAAAAAAAAACCAGGGGGGGGGAGATAAAAAAAACACCCTGTATAACTACTCTCTGCACTCGATTTAAACAATCGAGCTATGTTTTGTCTATCAATGGGACTCTTGCAAACTTTTGCTCCAGAGGATTGAAGCGAGTTGATTCACGCGTAAAAACCTGTTTAAAAATTAAGGATGAGCACATTCTAAAAAATCACGAAATTCACTCTTAGAATCGGACTTAATGGCGGAGCTACGTAGGTATCGTGGGAGATTCCTGTATGAATTGAAACAATTCTCTGTGTTTCCGTAGAGAAAGTGACAAATTAGACAGGAATCTCCAATGATGTACCTGCGTTGAGCCGCCATTACGATCTTGCCGTTACAGCAGTTTTGTGAGTTTATTACTGAATTTTAGACTTTCTCCGTGCGATTTCCGTGATTTTTGTGGTTTTTAGTTTTTACATCTGATTGGACTATTCATATGCTCACAGCAAATGTTTGCAAGAGCCCCATTACCTAGTCGTCAAATGGTTAGTTGAGGTCGGATACCGATTGAACCAAGTTATGCTGAGGGGAACTAATACTGCTTTGAGATTTTTATGTAGTTGGTTACCTTTGGCATCAAAACTCAGTCCGATAAGCCTTTTGTGCAGTGTGCACGTTACCGCAAAAGCTTCAATATAATAAACTAAAAACCGCTTTTGCTGTCTTATTTTATACGTTGGAAATTTTTCATCTTTTCGGATTTACGATAGATCGATCTTTATCAATTTTATCATATTAAGGCGCCTGCGGAATCATGTCAACCGTGAATGTAGACCTGTGCTATGTCCAGTTTTGTGCATCCAAGTTCGATATCCATAAAACATCAAAATTTTATCGATACATTGAAACAAATTTTAACAAGTCAAAACCGAGAAATCACTTGACAACAATCTTGAATCTTGATAACACTTGTTGATGCTTTTGAGATGGTTGACGAGGAAAAAATGACTCCTAGGTCTGTTAGTCGAAATATCGAAACATAACTAGTTTCAATGCATCGAATAACTTCAATACTAGCATCGAATCCATTCGATAGCCGAAAAACATCGAAACTGCTTCGATCGATGCATCGAACATAGCACATGCCTAACCGTGAATAAAGACCAAAGCGCACATTTTGGCAACTTCGATAGCGACCGATAAGCGGATAAGAGCAAGTCCGAAGCCTCACATCTTTCCGTCCTTTTTACTCTCCATTGTTTGCAAAACTGCGCTGCTTCCGCAATTTCGTTTAGGACAAGTTGCGTTCCATTTGGCAACGTTGGACTCGCGCTCGTGCACGGGGGGCGGCCACTCAGCCATAGTGTTAAAAGAAATCAGTGCACCGTGCGGTGGAACAATGAAAGATGTGATTCGATGCAGTCGGACGTCCGTCTAAAATCCGCGTATTTCGCGTTGATTCAAATGGGAAACATTTTAAGGTCTGTAGCCTCTTCCATAAATTTTGCAACACTGGAAGGAGCGTGTCAGTGACTCAGTGGCTCACTGGCCCACTGGCATAGAGTTTGTCTTCAGTCAAACATCAAGGACCTTATCGGCGCACAGTGTGCCTAAACCAGTGGCGGCTCGTGAAATACGATTTATCAATGTCCACTCCATTCAAAACTATAGAAAAGTATCGATTTTTCGGGGGTCCAATTTCAGCCTCCGACGATCGATACTTTTCTATAGTTTTTAATGGAGTAGACACCGATCTATCGCATTTCACGAACCGCCACTGGCCTAAACGTAAAGTTATCCGGGCGTCCTTATAATCGGCGGTTTTGGGATGGGGGGGGGAGTCTAATAATCTGGATAGAGGCATCACACCTTTTTTTTTTTTTTTGGTTTACTAAGTGAAAAGCATAAAATTGATCGACTTCACTGACAACGAGAAAAAAGTGGCTGTCAAAACTATGAGAAAAAATCATCGTTGTTTTTCCCCTTATTTCAATCAGAAGACCTATCGTTGCAAAAGATAAGACGCTTAAATCTACACTAATTTCTATTGTCTTTATGGGAAATTAAGTGCAGAAATATACATACTATCAGAACATTCATTGAAAACAATCGGCAATTTTTGTCAGTGTTTGACCTTCAAAAGAAAGTCCTCTCATCGAAGCGGTCCTTGACCATGTTATCCATTATTTTTCAGAGTGTTTTTAAGTGGCAATGCTGATAGACTCTGAAATATCCGAAAACTGCAATTTTTTTTTTTTTTTTTTTTTTAAACTGATCGAGGAATGGAAGAATGAAAATTCTAACAGGATACTTTCTTTTGAAAGTCATAGTAACTACGCGTGAATGCGAATGAGCTTTGCAGCTTTTTTTTCAAATATTTCTACTCCTTCTGCATTTTCTGTCGCCAAAGAGCACTATATCAACAAGCTTTTTTTCTCCCCATAGCCAAACAAATTTTCTTATTTTGTTAAATTGTTTTTATGTTGCAGGTAAGACGATTTTTTCATGACGTATTGACAGTCAATAATGCACGCGGAGCGCAGAAGGTTAATGTGATTTGTGATTACGTGAGGATTCGCCACTTATCTTGAATTCATGACTGCCAAAACATTTGTGTTTGATAGTACCAGAGTACCTACAATCACACTTCTGATTCATCGAATGATGACGTAAAAAAAAAAAAAAATTATCTCTTCTAAGTCCCCCTCTCCAATTTTGACCCCCAAAAGCCGCTCGTGGTCGTTATCGTAACACAACCAGAGAGCAACACAATAATCATTATTATTAATTAATAATTCGTTATTAACGTCGTTTATCTTTCGAGTACCTTCGTAGGCATTCCGAAGTTTTATCTCTACGACTTGCGCTCACAATCAGTAAATGAGGAGTCATCGGTGATTTTCCGTAGAGATGTAGGTAAGGGTTTCTGTCGGAATGACGTACAACTCGAAAGATCAACTACCCATTAGAATCATACGCACTCTAGTTCTTAATCACCCCCCCCCCCCCGAATTATAATTGGTGGCAAATGGAAATAACTGTAAATTGTATGTCCTTACGCTTATTGTATTTTCTTCGAATTCGAACTAATTCGACGTCGCGTCGGTACTGTGCAATGTTGTGACACTAACCCGCATTAGTATTTGTATATTCAAGGACAAAATAATGCCTGATTAACACCCTTGATTTTGACTTAGGTAGACAACAGCAATGCTTAAATCAATTGAGACAAATATTACGGGTTGCCTAACTCCAGGAGTCGTCAGACATTCTTTTTGTTCCTAAAGTGTCCTGTATATGAAAGTATTTGTATGAAGGACAAAAAGGATGCCTGATAATATCATTGATTTTGGCCTCGGTAGGCAACCTGCAATGCCAAAATTCATTGAGACAAATGTTGCAGGTTGCCTAACTCTAGGTGTCATAAGACATTATTTTTGTTCCTAGAGTCCCTGTGTATGAAGGAGTCTCGCCGTACAAGGTTCCTTCTCTGATTGACTGCTAAAAACTGTAGAAGGAGGGGAATGTATATCCCAACTGTAAAGTACTGACATCGATTTGATGCGTCTCGGATTTAGTAACCGATTGGTCAATTTCAAATTGCGCGCTCTTTTTGCGCGTCGAAGGTATAAATTAATTCGTGCAAAAAATCGTATTCAAAATAGTAGCACTTTAAAACATCACCAATGGAAGATAGCGCCTCTTCTTCACAAGTTAAAAATATCTCTTTAAATTTTACGTATTTTTATTATTCATTTGAAGTTTAAAACCGTTATCTCGTTTAGTTGTAACAAAACTACACTTAATTACGTATTTTTTGTGTAACGCAACCACTGTTAGAATTTGAATTATTTTTTGTGTATATGTTTGAAATCTAAAATAGTTCTTTCGTCATAGCGATATCACTTTTTACGTTTGTTATACAGGGTGTATCAGAAACATATGTCTTCTTTTTAACTAAGTATTTTAGAGGTCAAAATAAGAATTTTTCCTACAAACATGTGTCCGAAAATACCCCCTTTTGAGATAAAGCCCCCCAAAGCTTTAAAATATTGATGGCTATTTGGAATAGCGACCACCATTATGAAACAACTGTCATGAAAATTGGAGTCCCTAGGCAATTTTACGTGCAGAATCCAATAATAACCTCGAGAAATTCAGAAATTATGTCTGACTGTGTTTTTCAAGCAATTTTGTACCCTCAACGGCACAAATTTTACGTTACGGATCGGATATTTGAAAAATAATTACTAAAATCAGTTGGGAATAACTCTGATTGGAAAGATTTTTGGTCCTCTTTGGCGTGATCACAGAATAATACAATCAGAACGGAAACTCTGTCGGATTTTGAAGCAAATTCATGTCGCGTCCGCCATGTTGGGATATAGGATGTTTACATCTGGATTCGTGATGATCCGCGAAAGTTTCATTCTGAAATGCCAATAGAATAAAAGTGAGGGCGGAAACTTAAGATTTCTTTCCAGAATTTACAGAAATTAATGAGTTTCAACACAAATCGCACACGTTCGCCATGTTGGAATATAGGACCACAGCGTTGCCTATTGGTGCCGTTAAATTCCAAACTTGCTTCCATTGGCTCTTATGGGAGTTTCCGTTCTGATTGTATTATTCTGTGGCGTGATACTGAAAGGGTTATTGTTGTAAACAGTGGCGGCTCGTCAGGTGTAGTTAGTGTAGTAGCACAGAATAATACAATCAGAAGGGAAACTAACTCCCATAAGAGCCAATGGAAACAAGATTTGGAATTTACTGGCACAAACTGGCAACTGTGCCTACTCACTTCTCAAGATGGCGGACATGCTTTTTCAGGCTATACAACCAATCACAACTCGGCCAGTTGCCGAAGATCTGCCGAAGATTGCCGAAGATGCTCACTTTCGAACATGGCGGCCCGAAGTAAAGAATGTTTCAAAATGAATTAGAGTTTCCGTTCTGATTCTGTGGTAGTAGCCTTACACCTACTTTTTCAAGGATTGTTTTATTTTTTTTCTTTTCAAATTTTCAAAGATAATGGTCGCTCATGATTAAAAATGATTGGTATTTCGGAGAAATTGAAGGGGGAAAAGAAAAAAAGGAGCACCGAATATAATGTCACAGGAGAACTTTCGCGTCACGAAATAGTTAAAACAAGCTTAAAATTAAATCTGAGGCAGGTCAAATTTTCGAAAACTTTCCGCGGGAGGACCCCCAAACCCGCTTCCTACTGGGAGCGTCCTCCCAGTCCCCCCACAACTACACCAAATTTTTCAGTCACGAGCCGCCACTGGTTGCAAATTTGGCAATGTTGCACGAACATATCGCGCATTGACGTGCGCGGTTGCTGACCCGTTAGTGGAGAAGATACACGGAGAGTGCGCGAGTCTAACCGTTCCTCTGTCCGTCCATGCATCGCGTCGACAACCGGAGCGTAATTACATTAATTATCGAATACACGCACATTATATCACATCGCACGCACACGCGCACACAAATAATAATGTATTTAATATCCTAACACACCAAAATACACGCGCACACGGTCAAAAGAAAAAAGGAGGGGGAACACGGAACGAGAGGACAGAAACTAAACTATAGTGACCACCGCACTATGGTCTGAGATAGTAGAAAGTGGCCGTAAATCAGTGAAATAAGTAATTGAAAACCATCGTTTTCAATGTTTTTATCCCTATTACGGAGAGTGGTACACACGGTGTACCATTTAATGTAACGTGGGATTCAATGGAGTTTAAAGTGACATTTTGCAAAAAATTGTGTGATCCATCATAATTTTTAGAAAACTGTCCTCTTTTGAACGATAAAAAAAAATCGAAAATAAACAATAAAATGTAGGAAATGCTCCACGAACACTTCCTCTTATCCAGTGGCGTAGCCGGGGGAGGGGGTCTAATTCCCCCCCCCCCCTTTACACCAAAATTTGTCCCAAACAAAGGTAATTTTTCTTCGCTTTCATACAAATTTTACCAAATCAGTATCTGGAGTTGGACACCCCCCCCTTGACAATTTCCGGACCCCGGAATAACCCCCCAGAAAAATTCCTGGCTACGCCACTGCTCTCATCAAACTTAATCTGGGGGGCCCAGATCCCCTTATATTTTCTGGGGGAAACTCCCCCCCCTTAACATTCTGGGGAGTAGACCCCCTACAATATTCTGGGGGAGACCCCCAGACCCCTCCTAGTGGGGTTAATTTTCCAGTAGGCTGGTTGCAGAATGCTTTTGCAAATTTTAATCAAAATTCAAACAGCCATATTTGGAAATATTCCAATTCTTCCCAATGCTTACCCATTTTGCCCATTGATTTTAATGAAAACCTTTTATCCTCCATTTTCCATAACTTGCTTAAAATTTAAAATTTCGAAAAAACCAAAAACATTCGCTTTGAGGAATGTTGAAAGCAACATCTCTGCCAAATTTGAATGCGTATGGACAATTGGCTCAAAAGTTATGCCGAGACACAGGCAGACAGACATCTGCGCCATCACAATAACTTTCTCAATTTCTAACGTTGTTAATGGATCTGTTGCATACTTTTGCTACAACAATATAGAATCTTGAGTCTTATGTAAAATTCCGCGAAAATAACGATGCGCACATTAAAAACGTTCAAAATCCACTCATTAACTCAGGAAATCACTTCAATTTCAAACAGCCCGCGCTACACTAGACACTATTTGTACCGGTATACTACTACATAGACAGAACCACCGTGCATAAGTAAACAACATCGTAACTACCAAATGATGGAACTTCTTTTTTAATACGTGAAATATAAGCTGCATTTGCTGTCTGGTCTTTTCGGTTTATCAAAGATTACAAAATGATATAAGAAATGTACGCATTCAAACGAAACATTCCAATGTTTGTAAGTTCTGTTCATGTTTACATAAACGAGATGGTTCAATCTACATATAGTTATAAGTCGGTGATATAGTGTCTAGTGTAGCGCGGGTTTTTTGAAATGGAAGGTATTTTCTGAGTTAATGAGCGGATTTTGAAAGTTTCTAATACGCGCATCGTTATTTTCGCCGAATTTTACGTCAGAAACCATGAGTTATATATTAATGTAGCAAAAGTACGCAACAGACCCATTGTGAGAAAGTAAACAAGTCAAATCCCAAAATGCGTGCATGAAATAAAGGTTAAAATTGGTCTTGAAAGTTTATCATCGGTAACTTTACGATAAAACTGTCTGATTTGTATGGCCACTTTTTGATGATCTCTGACTATAGTGCGCCTTTTCAACTCAAACGTCTCAAACCTCAAACCACCCATCAATGATATCAGATGTGGTCCTCTGGTCCTCACGTGCATGGCTCTGTAGTCTGTATTGTCCACTCGTGCGCGTGCATTCGTTGAGCGGTCCAAGTCTATCATTTGTCCGAGTTTCGTAGCGCAATTAGCTTAACAAAATTATCTTGAAAATCACGCAGTCTCTCCGTTATTGTGAATATAGCACAGCTCAAACTAAATTAGACCAAACTCTAATGTTTATTGTTGGTGCAAGGCGCAGATACCGTAACGACTGAGTGTATACCGCGCTGTACAGTGACTCGTGAGTATTCGGCAAGTATAATTGTTATCAGTGGCGGATCCACGGGGGGGGGCACGGAGGCACGTGCCCCCCCCCCCCCAGAAGCCTCAAATTTTGCCTTTTTTCAATAGAACGTAGCCCAAAATTGCTTCCACCGACGCGTCAAATTTCCAAATTTTACAGGTGTCCCCCCCTCCCTAGAAAAATTTTCTGGATCCGCCACTGATTGTTATTCTCTCATTTGAACCAAACCAAAAGATTCGATTTTTAGGAGGTTCTATGGAATCATCGTAGAATCGATTTTTTCCGTAGGTTTTATACGGAAGAGAAATCGATAGTTAATCGATAATCGGTAATGGTTATTGTTTGTGCAAGGCGCAGATACCGTAACGACTGCAGAGTTCGGTCGCTGATGTGCAGTGGCTCGTGAGTAATCGACGAAGTATATGCTTGCTCTCCTAGCTCTCATTTGAACCTAACCAAAAGAATCGATTTTTCGGAGGTTCTTTGGAATCGAAGTAGAACCGTTTTTTTTTTTTTTTTTTTTTTTATTGGTTTTATACGATAGAGAGTTTCAGAAAATCTCATTTTTCTCGAGAGTTAATTCAATATAGTTTCTGAATAGAAGTAGCCTAATTTTGCGTCCAAGAAGAGCCAATTTTTCAAAATTTTCCGGTGGAGGACCCCCAGACCCTCCCCTTATGAAATGACAACTTGGCCCCCCATACAGAAATCCTGGGTGCGCCCATGTTATCAGCCTCTCTTTCGCTATAGCTCGTTGAAAAAAACAAAACAATTCAGACCCTTGCAACTGCCCCATTAATATTAAATCAAGGTAATGGCCAATGAAAAGTCCACCAAACTTATTGGTAGGCGGCGCTATCGCATCGCCACTCGCCAGTGCAACAGTTGGTAACATTGATAAGAATCTGGTAAAGTGTTTCCTTTTGTCCGGGCACTCCGAAAAACACTCGCTATACCCGCGACTATACACTATATACATGGAACTTCAACACTCGCGCGGCCTCAAACGAAGCGTGAGATTACTTTTTCAACAGCTTTACAAGATGATGCTTCAAGATTGCGCAATTTGTTATTGTTTGCAGACGGATTACATCAACTTGTGGCCGCGGGCGGCGGGTGAGGATGTTAATGAATGAATAAATAATGTAGTACTCAACCATGCAAAGTTCGTCTCCTCTCTCCTTTTGTGAATGAATGATTATCTCTCTTCACAACTTCTGACGAGTTCTGGTCTGGGGTTTTAATCTTGCTGTGAGCTTTGTCCGGCGCAGAGAGGAACATTTTCGCTGAATTTTTGAGCAACGGGAGCAAAAAAAAAAAGGAATTCGATTGTAGACGGACAGGAAAACAAAAGAACTCTGGTCAACACTGCAGTGGCGGCTCGTGGACTGTGAATATAATATATCACCTCCATATAATTCTATATAGACTGTTTTAGTGGAACGACGTATATCGTAAATATGAATACTAAACACTTGAAAACCGCAAATTTTTCTAAAGATTTCTTCGATTTAAAAGAGTCTAAATTTCGACCAAGGTACTTTCTTCTGAAAGTAATTGTACAATACCATCTAAAACATATCGGAACCCGGGGGTTTTAGGTTATGTGATTAGGTTGTCAACGTTTACACAGGCACTTATGGAGGAAAGAGGAATTTTTTCGATTTTGTCTAGTTTTTACTAATTTTTCGGCTGTAATAACCAGATTTACTTGGTCAGGGCACTTCCTTGGATGTTCCAGAGCGTTTCTGCGAAAAAAACACTTTTTTCACAAAATTACGCGAAACACCAAAGGGTCCCCCCCTTTCACATCAACCCAAAGTAAGCAAGGGTCCCCCGTTTGGTGTTGCATATTTTGGTGTGTAATTTTGCGGAAAAAGTGGTTTTTCACAGAAACGCTCTGGAAAATCCAGGGAAGTGCCCTATGACCAAGTAAGCATGGTTTTTACAGCCGAAAAATTAGTCAAAACTAGAAAAAGCCGCAAAAATTCTTCTTTTCCCCACAAGAGCCTGTATGTAAAAGTTGGCAACCTAATCACATAACCTCAAACCCCCGGGTTTCCGGTATCTTTAGATGGTATTGCATAGTACCTACCAAGCCCACTTTTACTTTTTATTTGTTTACAACGAAAGTTTTCAACAGCCCATACTCTGTAAGCAGGCATTAACGTAAATTTTATTTCTCGTTGCTTATTGGGACTCTTTTCTCCTAGATTTCCCTCCGCGAGTCAGTTGTCGGTCGCCACAAAGCCTATTCAAAAAGCCCCTCAGTCGAGCTTGAACCGTCAGAGGTAATAACTTGGGCGGGCAGACTCGTGTGAAGGTGAGGGAAAGCGTCAAGTGGGCAACCTTTAATGGCCTAGTTACTTTGACCCGGTCTTATAGTTTTGGGGGCGGGAGGGGGGGAGAGTTGAAAGGGGGGGGGTTGCAATGACTGTGGGCTCCCATTCAATTTATGGGGAGCCTTGAGCGGGGACGCCAATGTCGGTCTGCGTGCCAGTGCCCCATCGAACACTCCCCCGCCCCTCGCTCGGTTCCCCTCCCATAAACCCCCCCCCCCACCTCCTTTCCGACCCTTCTTAGCTTTAGTCGTAAAAAGTGCACACCTTGCTATTAATCTTCTCTTTTATTGTCCCTTCTATACCCTGTAATGCCTCGATACAGTCAATTAGCCTTAAACAGGGCCACTCATGTCGTAATCACTCGCTTGGATCCATCCATCGTGGAAAGGAAAAAGGGAAAGGCTATAGGGGGAAAAGAGGGGAGGGGGAATAAGGGAGGAAAATAGGGGAGGAGGGAATAAGGGAGGAAAAGAGGGGAGGTGGAATAAGGGAGGAAAATAGGGGAGGTGGAATAAGGAAGGAAAAGAGGGGAGGTGGAATAAGGGAGGAAAAGAGGGGAGGGGGAATACGGGAGGAAAAGGGGGAGAACGAGAAAGTTGAAGAGTAAAGGAAAAAGTATAGAAACCATCCCTTCCGCCTACTTGTCAGCAGGAATATGTTGTATAAGCACAATTCGTCTTTTTTTTTTTTTTCTTCTTTTTCTTTTTCACAGGTGGCCGTCACAAGTTCAAACCTGATATAGCACCGAAGTTTGGTCTCTTTTATTTTTAACAAGTCAAGGTCAACGCGGTGTCTTTTTCGATCATGTTTTTGAGACCTCCGAAAGAAAGTTATTGGATTTGTCTCGTGCGTGAGATCGGTGTCTCAAAAATAAACGACAGAGTTTTTCCGACACAATTAATGTTCGTGGCTTCGATATAAAAAAAAGAAGAAAATTTATCCCCCCCCCCCCTCGGTTGGCCACCCTCTCCCTTGGCTTGTTTATGTGTGGGTGAGGAGTATTATTTGATTAGAATTATCTCTTCATTTTCCACTTTCAAGACCCACTCATGGAAGGGACTTTGAAGTCTCTCTCCGAAAGCCATACTGTCTTTGATGCTGAGCAGCGGTGCTTTGGATTTGCAGAGTAATTTTTTTCATATTTTATTCACGAGGTGCATTTTTCATTTTTCTGCGGAGTACTCTTAACGTCTAAAAACTGAAGAAAAGTGTGAATTGTAACAGTACACAAAGAATGATGAAAAAGAAATTGAATTACAAAACCTTTTATCATCCTCCATTTGGCTTTCGCTAACATGCACTTGCCAAAAAAAAATACCAACAACTTCACGAATCATATTTCGTGGAAATGGAAGAATAACCAAGATATTATCGCGTGGAAGTTTTGTATCGAAATTTCAAAGTCTCGTTTTCCGCGGAATTAAGAAACTCGTCCTTGCAAAGTTTCTGAATTCCAAATGAACGTACCCGCGGTCCCACGAACTTCTCCCATTGGCTTCAAATTTTGAAAACCCCGCTAAACAACAAAGAACTAACTACACCATTGAGAAATAACTGCCTCATCCTCTCACAAATGCATCCAACAATTAACTTCAAAAATCCCATACTTTGAGAACCTCGCGAGGTTCTCGCGAGGTTCCTATAGAAAAGCCCGCGGGCTTTTCTATAGGGCATAATTACATGGAAGAAAAATATATCATATCAAGGTTGCCAAAATTGCCAAAACCTACTCACGAAAATAGCAAACAAATTAAACAAAAAGCAAACAAAATTTTATAAAAAAAAAAAATTAAAAAACGAACGATGAAAAAGAAATAAAAAACCACAACAAAAAAACGGAAGAAAACCTTCGAGGGACAAAGAAATGTAAAAACTAATTTATGAAAAATGCAACAACGACGTCAAAAATCACACAAAACACGTAACACCGTGTGTTTCCAATCGATATTATTTGATACTTTAGTTTACACGGAGTTAAATAGAGCAAACTGATAATACTAAACTACGCAGTTACACTGGATGTTTAAAAAAAAAAAAAAAAAAAAAAAAAAAAAAAAAAAAACTTTTCACGAATCATATCTCGTGGAAATGGAAGAATAACCAAGACAGTATTCGCGTGGAAATTTTGTATCGAAATTTCAAAGTCTCGTTTTTCGCGGAATTAAGAAACTCGTCCTTGCAAAGTTTCTGAATTCCAAAGGAATTGAGAGCATATAGATAACTGGAACTCGGAAACAATTCAAAATTTGCCCCATGAAATATATTTCATGCTTGCCTGGTTTTTATTCTGTTCGCTCGGAATGATCTGGTGAGCTCTTATCCGTCCTGAGAAATATTTTCCATGGCATGAAATCGATAATCGCATTCTATAGTCTCTCCATTGAAATACTGGAATCTTCTTGTAGTGCTGCCAGTTTTGGCTTTAAAGATACAAATTTAATGGAATTTTTCAATTCACCAATTAATGATTCCGCCGGTTGAGAAAAGATTACACAGTTCAGTTCAGTGTATGACTTAACTGCTCAAAAATACTCGGATTTTTAATATTTTCTCAATCGTTATGAAAGCGCCGCACGTCGGAGTATTTACCCCAAAAACCTGGCCAAAAATATTTGTGTGTTCTTGAATATTTGAAAATCGATTTTGGTTAATTTTCCAATTTAAACTCAAAACTCCTATTGCACGGTTTATGGTTGGAAAATGGGTAAAAAATTAAAAATGTTGGCTCAAACGAAAGGTCGATAGCTCATTCTTTTGCCGAGTTATTGACGCTTTCTTTCATAAAAAAGGCTTGACTTTAACATGTTTTTTTTAAAAAAAGGGACAATTTCTTGCAATTTTTGACTGTTGGAGCAGTTGCCTAAAAGGGTCTACTCTAACCCCCTTGTTTTGGTTGTGCCCGGTTTTGCCCGGAACGTATTCAAAATTGCCTTTTTTTTATAAAGATAGTGCCTAAAATTAGAGATTTTTTCATGTCCATTTTAAATTAGATGTAAAAGGGTCAAAAATGCACGGAAAAAGAAATTGTTGCCATCAAAATGAAGCACATACCTTCTAAAACAACTTTCATAATCGCGGAAATGTTTGGATGCACCAACGCTTGTCCTTGATGGAAAATGTTGACTGATTAGTAACAGCGCTTCGAGCGGTGAACAACCGCAGGTGCGTCAAGCGCTCAGTTCCATGTTGTCCCCTAAACAGTAGATAAACGTAGATGTTCCGACACATCTATTACGCAATAGAGCGGTTACTTACCTCTCAAAAACCATCAATAGTTTGTTTTTTGGACGACTTTTCAATTTTCCGTTTTTGGCCAGGTTTTTGGGTCAAATACTCCTACGTGCGCCGTTAATTTATTTAAAATATCCTCAAGTTTTTTAAAGTCTTCGACGACTCCACCGGTTGAGAAAAGATTACAGATGCGAGTATTTTCGTGCATTAAAGTAATATACTGAATTGAGCTGAGAGTAATCTTTTTTCAACCGGTGCATGGAATCATCGATGAATTGACAAGTGTAATTATTTAAACGCAAAATGGTAGCTCTGCGAAGGTCGATTCTGTTGATAGTGCAACTAACCAATAGAACTACACACTGAAAAAATTAATTCCTAAATTCTAGTAACATTACCAGAAGCACAACGAGTATGTAAACCACAGAAAGTCTAGTACTTTGACCAAAAAATGATGGTGTTAGTACCAGAATATGGTTATGGAACTAGAATTGCCTCCAATTTTCAAGAACTACGGTACAGACACTAGAATTCTGGTAATTGAGGAGTACTTCGGTAAACGGACAGATAAAACCAGTGGCGTCTGGAAACAATGCAACCACTCCATTTAAACTCATTAAATATATCGAATTTTCCTTGTGCACTGTGCACCCCCTGAATTCGATCTTTTACATGAGTTTAAATGGATAGAATACATTGTTGCCAAGTTGCACGCGATGCCACTGGATAAAACAATTGGTGTACTCGTGCTCCAAAAACCTGATCTCAAAGGAAGGTTGTATGAGATTATTAAGTGTTGGTTGCGGTTTTCTTAACCATTCAAATATTATAGACTGTGCACTCTGATTGTCTGGGAATTCAGAGAAGTTTTCCTCATCAGAATCTCACGAAAAAACATTTTGAAAAAATCAGGACTCTTTAGCACGAGCAGACCCTCCGTTCTATTCGCCGTTTCACCGAAGTACTCCTCATTGTACTGTGACTTTCACAAGAAAGTACCCGTCGAAATTTTTACTCTTTCAAATGTTGGCAACCTTTGAGTAATTTTGCAACGCTCCTGTTTTTAAGGACCAAGTAGGATGGCACATTAAAGCACGTCATGAAAAATCGAAACCTCAATTGAAAACACCAACAAAATTTAACAATTAGAATTTTGACCAGGGTACTTTCTTCTGAAAGTCATAGTACTATGTTTTACATTGGTTCACATGCACTGAAAAAAATAAAAAGTTAAAAAAGTGCAAAACAAAATGATTTGCTAAATTAACCTATAATTTTGTTAAATTATAACTACTCAAATTCTAAATCAGAAATTCATTTTGTTAGCTTGACAACTAATTTGCCCAACCAGCGAATCAAATAGTAAAAATAACAATTTTCATTCTGGAATAACAAATTAGTAAGTAAAATCAGCAATTTATTTTGCTGATATAACAAGCTGAATTGTTAGATCAACTAATTTTGTTAAGTTCTGTATTTTTTTTACTTTTTAAAATTGCTAAATTGACAATGTCTATTTTGTTGAAAGAACGCCATTATGTGGTTGACTGAACAACTATTTTTGTAAACTCAACAAATAAATTGTTAACTTAACAGAAAAACCCTGGTTGATTCTGCAACTTTCAATTTTTGTTAAATCAGCAAATTTTGAATTGTTGCTTTAACAATTGATTTTTTTCAGTGAGTCGTCGTGCTTCTGGTGATCTTTTTTTTTCAGTGTATAGAAATCAACAAACGATTCTTTGTTTCTGTAAAACTTTCTAAGCTCGCTCGCACGCGTTAGACAATGAATTTCTACTTCCATAAATAGATATCATGCGCAGTTACTTATGGAGAGTTTACGCACACAAACCCACTGACGTACAGTCACACACGTGCTCTGCGTGAATGTATTTTATCGGTCAGTAGGCGATCCGCACGATGCGTCTGAAATCTTAAATATATGAATGTGAGGCTGCGTCTTGTCATGACACCGCGCGATGCGCAATGCGAGCGACGCATTGTGACGAGGGTCATTATCAAACGATAAATTGTCAGGTGTGTTCTTAACTAGAGATCAGCATTAAGATTTGAATTGTGGTTTCTTCGCAATAGCACACCTGACGTTTTATGCGGGTATTTCATTCCTGCAGGGAATGCGCCTCAATCGAGTTGCGCTTTTGCACGCATATATTAGATTCATTCTTTTGCAGTGATATCGCACGGTCACAGTCTACACTTATTGACCCATTGACTTGCCATTTTTTTTAGAAAATTTTTCTTCTTCTTTTTTTCTTTTTATTGTTATTTATTGCCTTTCTTTATTTTTTTTTAATTTTTATTTTTTATTTTTAATTTTTTAATTTTTTTTTTTTTTCATTCCATTAATAAGTACGCCGTTTCTCCCCTTTAATACTCCCCCTCCCCACAAATAAGAACAGCTAGCGAAAGTTTTGAAGGATTGATTGACTTGTCCGAATAATGAAGCGTGCAACTATACCGATGTTTAAAAAGTCATATTTATGTCAAAACTAGCAAAATGATACGTATAAGTACCTGCCATTCACTCATTCACGAGCCCATTTGAATATAAAAGGTACCCACATCAAAGAGTAATTGTTAGAACTTTCATTCATCAATTTATTATTTGCTATCAACCACTTTATAATAAACATCGGGATAAAATTCAAAATTGTATTTGCTGTGAACAGCAACAATCAAAAACAACCCATAATTTTTATAAATTTTGTTCGTAGGAGTCGTTCTCAATTTTATAGGAGATCATAAAATATGCTATCTTCAATGAATTCACTGAATCCCTGAGAAATCGATACTTTGGAATAGGTTCAAATGGCAAAAAAATATGGATTCCAAATAACACGAGGCGGCACTGCCTTAGCGCGATAAACGAAAATCAATTATCATTCAAAGGCATAAGTTAGAAAAGGATGCCTATAGGGGCTGTCACGTGACTTCAACCCTTGCTTCTATCCTATTCTATCACATGCGTCAAACGGCAGAGAGAGAGAGAGAGAGAGAGAGAGAGAGAGAGAGAGAGAGAGAGAGAGAGAGAGAGAGAGAGAGAGAGAGAGAGAGAGAGAGAGAGAGAGAGAGAGAGAAAGAGCTGCAGTGTGATATTTGTGCAGGCGTCGCGTATGTCGCATGGAAGACAACAACTATTTAAATCGGTAAAAAAAAAAGGAAAAGTGAATTAATTGTGATCATGAAATTAGGCCTGCCCACCCCCTCCACTGTCAATCCGAAACTTGATTGAACTTGACCTTTTGTGACATTTAAACTAATTATAAGCGCTGATACCCAAAATACACAATCAACTCAAGCGCATATAATTAGACTCGCAATCAGCCGAGTCAAGAGTTCACGTGAGCTGAGTCAAACGCGCACTGGCGGATCCAGGAATACATCCTTCTCTCTCTTTCCTCATTTGAATGCGTGCGTTAGCAAAGGACAGATTCAGGGCCAGTCACGTGATTTTTCGCTCCCCCCCCCTCTGCTATCCTTTTCTAACTCATACGTTCTAATGGGAAAAGAGGGAGATGGACGATTGTTTCTTTAGATTCGCTAGTGCAAACGCTTGATAGATATACTGTTTGATCCTGCTTACTTTTTTACTACGTCTTGTTATTCATTTTATTTTTATATGCGGTACAGTGGCGGCTCGTGCAATCTGGCAACAATGGATTTCCTCCATTTAAAACTGTGTAAAATAATCGATTACTTGGTGAGGCGTGGCGCCTCACCTAGTATCGATCTTTTTGCATACGTTTAAATGGCAAAAGTGCACGGTTGTCAGATTGCACGAGCCGCCACTGATGCGGTAGAATATATGCAAGCGAATTGCAAGACCATTCACCTCAAAAAAATCATGGTACTATAAATTTTATAAATATAGTCTTATATAGGGCGCCGAACATAGTTTTCATGATCTCTTAAAATTGAGAACGTCCTCTTCGTGTAAAATTTATAAAAAATGGGGCTCTTGCAAACTTTTGTTCTAAGCAAATAAATGGTCCAATATTTTGATGTGAAGACCAGCGGAAATCACGAAAATCGCCCTAAGGAAGTCTTAAATTCAGTAATAAACTCACATAACTGCTATAATGGTAAGATCGTAATGGCGGTTCAACGAAGGTATCTCGGAAGATTCCTGTCTAATTTGTCACTTTCTCTACGGAAACACAGAGATTTGTCTCAATTTAGATAGGAAATGTCCTCTGATATATACCTGCGTCTCTCTGCCTCTAAGCCCGATTCTGAGAGTGAATTTCGGGATTTATAGTGTACTCATCGTCATTTTTACAGGTTTTTATGCAAGCATCAACTCTTCTATCCTCTATAGCAAAAGTTTGCAAGAGCCTCATTATGAATTGTTTTCAACTATTGTTGCCCAGAGCATATGTGTACATTTTTGAATTTTACTCCGATGTTTATTTGACAAAGTGGTCGCTGGAAAAGTGAATTGGTTATGATATCAAATATTAAAATGATGGATGGAAGTTTTCCAAATTATTCTTTGATGTAGGTGTAAGTACTATCGACGACTTAAAAATTATTGTCGCGAGATTTTCACGAGCTAAGTTTAACAAATAAGTTCGATAGAGTATTGACCCCAAATTTTTCATTTTTGATATTTTCAAAAATCCCCGACGGTCCCTTGGGGGTGTTTGGGGGGAGGGGGTGGGTTCAATTTCTTTCATGTTTCAAGTTAGCTCATGACTTGCAACAATCTTTCATTCGTCGGTAGTACCTATTACATTAAAAATGGGCTCATGTATGAATGAATGACGGATTTTAGGTTACGTATCATTTTGCTATAGTTTTGATCAAAATAAATTTTCAAATATCAATATAGTTGCACGATTCATTATTCAAACCTGTCAATTAATCTTTCAAAAGTTATTCTAGGTCTTCTTATTTGGGGGGGGGGGGGGGCGGAGAAGGGGTATTAAAGGGGTCGAGAAACGGCGTACAGCAAGAAAAATATTACTTATTTACCGCAATCCTTAGTTTCCTTCTCTTGTCTGAAGGAAGAGGCGTTTACGTGGGTATATTATAGTATCTTTCTTCATTTATTTGTCGAGTCGCGCATTTGTTGCGCAGTTCAGTGCAAACTTGTTCGCCAATGCATAGTTCCTGATTTTTCATTCTCTCAAATGACCATTATCAGTTTTTGCGCAGGAAGTGCTCGCATTGAAGTATGGCATTGACTGTCCAAACCTCAGTATCAATGGTTTATTTCATAACTTAGCGAAAGAAAGCAATATTATTGTGAGACTGTGTGTGCTTATAAAATTATCCTTATTTGGGAGCCTGGAAGATCTGTATATTTTATAGTCGACGAAAAGCGGTTTATGAGTCATGTCGATTTCGACATAGAGCTGTATTGTCACCTTGAAATTATGATCTGATCATTCCAGAATCGCATGCATGTATGTTTACGTATATCAACGCACTCCTTCGATTTTCAGTTTCATTTTTAGTTTCATCATAGTGCGCCTGATTTTCAGAAGTTATGCAATAACACATCTCCCTTTCTTTTTACACTGTTTTGCATGGCGTTTAAATCGACGAAGTTTTTCGCCGACACTCTCGAAAGCGCGGGTTGCCTAGTTTTTAATTTGAAGGCAGACCAATTTGAAGTTGCAAGTTTTCTGCATTCATTAGCCTGGACATCAATTTACATGGGCAATATCACGTCTTCTTGCACGTTTTAAATGCTGCGCGGGTCAAATAGCAATGGAATTATTTCGACACAATCGTTCGCGGGTTGCATCCTTTTTATTTATGGATGAACAAATTTTAAGTAGCCCAATACGATAAATACACTAAATTTAGTGTATAATTATATGTAATCTGTATGTATTTATACTAAAGGCATGTTTCTGCCACAGAAACGTGTTTGCAGCAGTTAGGGCAAAAGTTTCCCTGTAACAAAACGCTAGAATAAGTAGTAATTATTATATTTATATTAACTCCTAGTTAATTAGTTATAAGAATATGGATTAATTTGTTTAAGACAAAGTAGCCATCAATAAGAAAAAAAAAAAAATCTACCTTATCGGCTTTTTTAGATCAAAACCGTGCTCTCCATGTGGTATACGTGTCGATGCATGCGCTCTTTTGAACTCAAGGTCTTGGCGCATAACAATACTTCTACGAGTACACTATACATACGAGTACGGCTCAAAGGCTGTGCTTACAATTCGCAAGGCTTCTATCACGCGATCATACAGAAACGACCAAGATAGTTTGATTTTACGAGCCGCAAGAAAATAGCGACCGGACTACATACTTATAGCTTAAAGGTTCAAAATTGCAGAATCGAAGTTGAGGAGTGTCAGTAAAATTCTAATGAGTTTTCCAATTAATCCGTCAACGGGAGACCCTTTTGATCAAAGAGTAAACAAGAGTCGCAATTGAATGGAAGGCCTGCGTGGTCAACGCAGATAAGGAATCGGAACGCGGGCTGGCTTCTGATTGGCTGTAAGCCTGGTGCAAAACTGTTTCAGGTCTTGTGGAAATTAACGCGGGGCTTTTGTTCCGGGACGTTTATCTCGAAACCTGTGCAAAATTGCCTCTAAACAATTAAGACGAGTCGATTTAGCAGAATTTTCCGAACAAATTGATAGGACACAAGTACCAGTATATTGCAAAGTCGAGAAGACTGTCTCAGTTGAAAAGTACACATAATAGTGAGTTACTCAAACACACGCCAAGCATGTAAACACACTATTGTGCGTAATTTTCAATGGGGCAGTTGCAAGGGTCTGAAATGTTGCGTTTTATATAAGGAAAATGAAAGTACTTGATGAGCTGAGAACAAAGACGCCTTTGGTTTCTAATTCAGACCCATTGTTCCGGAGATGAGATTTTGGCCCAAAATACATTGTTTTAAATGGGGATTCCGCGTAGTGACGTCACTACACCCACGATTTTTTCAAACTTCACACGGGTGTATCTCCAAAACCAGGGTACTTGGGAAAAAACTAAAGGCACCATGGTTCTTAGGTCATCAAGTACTATAATTTTCCACATAAAAAACACAACATTTCAGACCCTTGCAACTGCCCTATTGAGACAGTCTTCTCGACTTTGCAATATACTGGTACTTGTGTCCTATCAATTTGTTCGGAAAATTCTGCAAAATCGACTCGTCTTAATTGTATAGAGGCAATTTTGCACAGGTTTCGAGATAAACGTCCCGGAACAAAAGCCCCGCGTTAATTTCCACAAGACCTGAAACAGTTTTGCACCAGGCTTACAGCCAATCAGAAGCCAGCCCGCGTTCCGATTCCTTATCTGCGTTGACCACGCAGGCCTTCCATTCAATTGCGACTCTTGTTTCCTTGTTGCTTTTGATGATACTTGAAAATTTTTCATAAACTCAGACCTCTTTTGTCTGCGCTTAACACTACCTATACCAGTGGCGTCGCGTGCAATTTGGCAACAATGTATTCTATCCATTTAAACTCATGTAAAGTATCGAATTCAGGGGGTGCACAAGGAAAAGTCAATTTATTTAATGAGTTTAAATGGAGGAGTTGCATCGTTGCCAGATGGCACGCGATGCCACTACCTATAGCACCATAGAACGGAAATTCCCATAAGAGCCATCAATGGAAGCAAGTTTGGAATTTAACGGCACCGATAGGCAACGCTGTGGTCCTATATCCCAACATGACGGACGCGGTTGATTTGTGTTGAAACTTATTTATTTCTGTACATTCTGGAAAGAAATCTTAGTTTCCGGCCTTACTTTTATTCTACTGGCATTTCAGAATGAAAATTTTGTGGATCATGTCCTATATATTTATTTTTTTCGTGCGCGAATCCAGGTGTAAACACCCCAACATGGCGGACGCGGAATGAATTTGCTTCGAAATCCGACAGAGTTTCCGTTCTGATTGTATTATTCTGTGCCTATAGGTCTTAAATTCGCTTCATAGTGCCCTAGTCGGCATTCCCTTCTCCCCAGAGGCGGCTCGTGCAATTTGGCTACAATGTTTTACCTCCATTTGATCCTACGTCGAACAATCGATTCGATAGTGAAGCTCTGCTTCACCAACAATCGATTGTTATACATAGATTCAAATGGACAGCAAACATTGTTGCGAAATTACACGAGCCGTCACTGCTTCTTCCACGCACCTTCTCCTGCAAACGCCTTAAAATCTACGAGTATGCAACTCGCAACTCCGTTAGTCGTCGTCATCGTTATAGATTTCTCACACTCGCTTCCCTGTAACTTGTAAGGTAACTGTAATTTTACAAATATAGTTTTGTATGCCTTTTGGTCTTAATAATGCCCTTTTTGACCGCGACCTAGGTTCAAATGGTGGGCGGTACCGTACCTAGGGTATGTGCGCGGCGAGTGACGATGGAGTGGTGAGTTGGTGAGTGGTGACACACGATTGACCGTGACAATTACTCAGTTGAGCTTTGAGCGAGTCGATGCCGATGCGCATGCGCAGAACGAATGAACTTCAACTTGTCTCGATCTCCAATCCCGCGCTGGCATACAGTGAGCAGAGATTTGCAATTTGACGGTCAAAAATTAACAAGTTAAAATTACCTTAAATCAGACTTGGGTAATACTAATCTGAAACTTAGTTGTCAAATTAGTCTGGCAAGCATATAGGGTAGGGTCCATCTATGGCTCTTTTATGGTGAATCCATGGCAAACTCCCGAAAATTTTAATTCCATGGATGGCGCGGCGTTACTTGTCGCTGGCTCCGAAAATAGCCGTTTTTTGACGGTTTTTGGCTGTTTTCTCTGAACAGACGAATAACAGACAAATAAATAATCGGAATGTCAGCATCTGCTTAATTTTTTGCTTGATTTTTGGGCCATAAACGGGCCAAATTGGTTCTAAAATAAAGGCGTAACTATGCAAAGAAAAAATCATGTGTAATTTGGAGTTGCATCTGTGAAGATTACAGGTTTCTGTTTGACCTGTAATCTTTACTGATACAACTTCAAATTACATATGATTTTTTCTTTGCATAGTTACGCCTTTATTTGAGAACCAATTTGGCCCGATTATGGCTCAAAAAATCAAGCAAAAAATTAAGCAGGTGCTGACAGTCCGATTATTTATTTGTCTATTATTTGTCTGTTCAGAGAAAATAGCCGAAACCCGTCAAAAACGGCTAATTTCGGAGCCAGCGACAAGTAACGCCATCCATCGAATTAAAATTTTCGGGAGTTTCACATAGAATCACCTTAAGAGCTTTTTATTTTCTCGCTCTAACGAAGTTAGAAATCGAGAAAGTGTTGCGATGGCGCAGATGTTTGTATTCCAGCATAACTTTTGAACCGATCGTCCATACGCATCAAAATTTTGCAGAGAAGTTGCTTTTACCATTCCCCAGAGGGACTGTTTCTTGTTTTGTTTTTTTCTTTTTCGAAATTTTATTTTTGAATAGCAAGTTATGGGGGATAAAAGGTTTATTTTGAATACGATGATGAAAATTTTAACTTTCTGATGTTCGACCGCCAATTCGGCTATTTTTACCCACTGTTTGATGGCATAAAGTATAAATGAGTATTGGCGGATCTAGGAATTAGTCCTTCTCTCTCTTTGTCCGTTTGAATTCGTGTGTTAGAAAAAGATAGCTTATAGGGACAGTCACGTGACTTTCGCCCGCTCCCCTATCCTTTTCTAAACACAAATACGTTCAATTGGGGGGGGGGGGGGGAGAGAGAGAGAGAGAGAGAGAGAGAGAGAGAGAGAGAGAGAGAGAGAGAGAGAGAGAGAGAGAGAGGACAACTCTCCCGGAGTGCTAATTTGTCCGGGCAAGACGCAAGACTGCGGTAGAACTGCAGGAGGTATCGGAGGCACCTTTGGCGTCCAATTCATCGGCGCCGCGCCTCGGCCGCGCGCTGGGGCGTCAAGGTCATCACTGCACGAGTGAATGCAGCCAGCTGATTTTATTACCCTCCAGCTATATCGCGTGCCGCTCATGGAGGTTTCAATTGACTTTCTCATAATGATTACCTTTATATCTTCCTCTGCAATTTGCTTGGCCCTCGGGGGCCTTCTCCCGCCGTATGTGTATTTATACAACGGGCGCTCTCAAAAAGGGTGATGCCTCTGGAGAGGGGATTCATACACTGGAAAAAAGTGATAGTCACAAGAACAGAAGCACAAAGATATCAGTGGACAGTGGCGTAGCGTGTAATTTGGCAACGCTGTAATGTATCAATTTAAACTCATTAAAAAGATCGAACTATAGGGCGTTCGGCGAAAATCTTTGCATTCGACCTTTTACATGGGTTTAAATGGACACAATGCAACGTTGCCAAAACGCATGCTACGCCACTGACAACGATATGTGAACGACAGAAAGTCTAGCAGTTTGACCAGAAAATGCTGGTGTTAATACCAGAATATGGTCATTGAACTGGAGTTTCCTAAAAAAATTCAAGAATTATGGTACAATCACTAGAATTCTGGTAATTTTATTATCCCTTACATATATAGGTTCACGTATTGTCATGCTTCTGGTTCTATTTTTAACAGTGTACGCACGAATAGTCCGTAGTTCTGTGTTTCTGTATACACTGCACGCGGAAAAAGAAATAATTGCTTTGTCTGACTTATTGTTTGTGGAATTTGCGCAATCAAATTTTTTGGTTGACCAAAGAACTAGATACTCCAACCAGTAAATTGGTACAGTGCAACCAATTTTATTTGGTTCTTGCCTAATATAAATTGGTACCAGTTACCAATTCTTGGTTATTAGAGTACCTATAATTTCTAAGGTATAAGTATTATCTAACACAAAATTTTTGGCAATCATGAATTTTTACCGAGCGCAAAAAGGAAGCACGTACGTCCAAAAAATTGCAGATAGTTGAATTCTGGCGAAAAGAGACATCTGTGAATACGTTTTCCAAGTTGCAAGTCAAAACATTATGATAAATTTTCGACCGCCAGACAATATTCCATGCCTCTTTCCTGCGCTCGGTGAAAATTCTTCACTGGCGCAACCAGGATCTCTTCCATCTCTCTCATTTCCCATTTGAATGTATAAGTAGGAAAAGGACAGAAACAGGGGGTTTTATCCCCTTGTCCATCCTTGTCTAACATACGTTACTTAATGGAGAAAAGAGAGAGATGAAGAAACTCTCGTTGCGCTCCTGGATCGCTTCCATCTCTCTCATTTCCCATTTGAATGTATAAGTAGAAAAAGGACAGAAAGAGGGGGTTTTATCCCCTTGCCCATCCTTCTCTAACATGCGTTTCTTAATTGTAGGTATAAGTATACAACCAATTTTGAATGCGCACTACAATAATAACTAGTATGACGAACCAAATCCATTTTTTTCCTTTGATTCCATCGTGTAATAATGATGATACTTTTGTTTCTTTTCTGATGTGTATGACTTAATTCATGTCTTTATAAAATACTTTTCAATTAACAATCGCGTTTTTTGTCTTTTGTTACAGGCTATGCTCTTTCACGCTCTCGCGACTAGTAGTACTCAAATCCTTAGGAGTCGACCTAACTTCCATCACAATTGCTGTCAAGATGCAGGTAAAGCTTCCGGTAATACAACTTAAACCCTATCTCGGCTGATTTTTAGCTCGGCTTTCTTGTTGTAGGTATCGTTTGAATTCCAACGTATTCCCCTTGTTTTTCTCCTTTCCTCGTAGAAATCGTTAAGCCTGTTTGGTGTTCGATATTATATCGGTTGGCGAATAATCGTGAAATCGATGCATCGACGATTCACTAACACTGAAAAAACAAATATTATGTACAGCCGAAGCAGCTTTTTAAAATAGCTTCGCAGAGCAAAAGTTCAAGCTGTACCGGAGAAAGTTGCAGGTGTACCAAAGCACTACTTCTTTAGAGTAACAGCCTATTTTCTTGCTTTGGCTCTACCGAAGTAGTACTTCAGGACAACCGCAACTTGCTCCGGTAGAGCTAGGACTTTGGCTGTGCAAAGCTATTTCAAAAAGCTACTTCGGCTGTACATAAACTTTGTTTTTTAAGTGAATTGTAAGTGTATAGCTTCGCGATATTTTGAAAATTAGCTCACAAAAAGTATTAGCTTAAGCAGTTGCCTCATAGTTTTGAAAACGTGATTGGCTGTGTAACTGAAATAAACTGTAGGGAATACCCTATACGAACACTTTCTCACACCATTTTTGCTGGGAGAGATCCTCAGACCCCCCTTTAAAATTCTGGGGAGACCCCCTAACCCCCCTTAGAATTCTGGGGGAGACCCCCAGACCTTCATTTAGAATTCTGGGGGAGACTCCCTTTTAGAGTTCTTAGGGAGACCCCCGGTCCATTATATTCCGGTAATTATTTAGTACACAGGTCGTAGAATCTTTTTGCTAACTCTCATCAAAATTTATTGAGCCAGACTTGAATTATTCCTACTTACACCCATTTTTACCCATTTCTGATTTTAATGAAACCCGTTTTTCCTCCATAACTAATAACTTAAAAGTTGAAATTTCAAATAAAATAACAAAATAAAAAAAAGTACAATAAAAAACTACAAAAAAAAAACAAAACAAAATAAAACGCCCCTGGAGAATCTAGAAAGCAACATCTGTGCAAAATTTGAATGCGAATGGAATGGTTCGAAAGTTATGTCGTTATACGGACTGACAGACGGACAGACGCCACAGATTTTGTTTGTGTGCATAAAACCCTCTAAATTTGGAAGGGTTAAAAAATGTGTAAATATGATGCAAGGATGTTCTTCCGGATAGTATTAGGCATGGTGAAAGGCCATTACTTTCTATAAAATATGATTGATTAAGTCGTGAGAGGCCAAGTATCGAAACAAAACACCTGGAAATGGGTCTGTTGCGTACTTTTGCTACATCAATATAACTCATTGTTTCTAACGTAAAATTCTGCGAAAATAACGATGTGCATATTAAAAACTTTCAAAATCCACTCATTAACTCAGAAAATACCTTCCATTTCAAATAAATCGCGCTACACTAGACACTATATCACCGACTTATAACTACAAAGATGGAACCATCTCGTTTATGTAAACATGAATAGAACTTACAAACATTGGAATGTTTCGTTTAGATGCGTACAATTTTTATATTATTTTGTAATCTTTGATAAACCGAAAAGACCAGACAGCAAATGCAGATTATATTTCACGTATTAAAAAAGAAATTCCATCATTTTGTAGTTACGATGTTGTTTACTTATGCTTGGTGGTTCCGTCTATGTAGTAGTATACCGGTGCAAATAGTGTCTAGGGTAGCGCGGGCTGTTTGAAATTTAATTGATTTCCTGAGTTAATGAGTGGATTTTGAACGTTTTTAATGTGCGCATCATTATTTTCGCCGAATTTTACATGAGAATCAAGGTTCTATATTGTTGTAGCAAAAGTATGCAACAGACCCATTCTCTGCGCCATCGCAATACTTTCTCAATTTTTCTAACTTACAATTAGTTAGCAGTGAGAAAGTGAGAAGGAAAGTTTAAATAGAGCCGTAGCTGCCATTTAAAGACTAACTATTTTAAGTAAAGAAGTATTTTAAGCAAAATCACGTGGTTTACTCGCTGAATAACCTGTTGCCAGCATTCTTTTTGACACGGTGCCTAAAAAAAAATTAAAAAAAATTAACGTGACGATGGTATGCAGGTATGTCTATTGTCTGCGGAGACTTATTGTATAAGTAGTTTTTTAAAATTCCCGTCGTGAATCGGTCAATTAGCAGTGCACGCTGAATTGATTGGTTTGGTGATGACGTCACAGCTCTTGAACTACGGATTGGCAGGATTGGCTCCAGTAAGTACAAAGAAGTGTGAGTGCGAAATACCCACGCACACATCTTTGATTTGTTTCGAACCATTCAATACATACATCGTAACGCGTGTTGTCACATTCAATCAGTCAATACTCGCCGATAACATATAGGTGTTGTCGTTTTGCGTATATTTGGTGCCGTTATTTAATCCATGGGTGATTTTACCGGTTGAATCAAAGATTACATTTGAAGCCTAAACTGATAGAACATGATAGAGGTCGTTTCAGAAGTGTAGGCGCACCTAGACCGATAATCTTTGGAACTTTTTAACATTTTTTCTCATGTTACAAAGTGAAAATTAACGCAAACGAGTTAAAGCGTTAGCTTTTCATTGAGGAACGCTTAAAAATCAAAAGTTTAAATTACATCGTTATTTTTGGAGGGTTTTACATCAGAATCGATTATCAAATCGCTTATCGAAAAAGCGTGCAATATCCCCATTAGATAGGAATCTCCCAAGATACCTGCGTTTCTCCTTTACTAACAAGGGGAGGCTCAGAAGTCGCCGCCTCCGATTTTGAAAACAATTGCACGAAAATGTAGCTAAAGTAAAACTATTAGACCCTTGTTTCTCACTTTTTGCCAATGGGCCTTCCTAAAGCGTCAGGAATTTTTTGAAAGTTGACGAAATTCACGTTAATATTCGGAACGCCCTCCGCTCGGGTTTTTACGTGAATTTCGGCAACTTTAAAAAAATTCCTGACGCTTTAGCTTCGGCCCATTGGCAAAAAGTGAGAAACACGGGTATAATAGTTTTACTTTAACTACATTTTCGTGCAATTGTTTTCAAAATCGGAGGCGGCGACTTCTAAGCCTCCCCTTGTAAGCCCGATTCTGAGAGTGAACTTGGTGATTTTTTAGTGTACTCATCATATTCACAGGTTTTTATGCAAAAATCAAATCCTCTACCCCCTTTTGCAAAAAGTTGCTGGAGCCCCATTTTACGCAACACGGCAGCTCTGGAAACCTGTTATTAGTTAGCTGCATGTGTGCTGTGTGCATCGTGTTCCAGTTCATTCGAGTGAGTGTCTGAGTGAGTGCAAATTTGACTGGATGTAATTTCTTCTTCTCCTCTTGTTATAAGTTGTGCCATTGTGCAGCGAATCGTTGCGACGCGCATTTGAAGCCGCTGTAATTGTTTACCTTATGACACTGTCACAACTCATTAAAGATGCGTGCATCTCATTGTATGTATCTTCGCGTGTTCTCTTCGAGCTCATCAATATTTTCGTCAAGTTTATTTTTTCTCTTTCGATCCTCTTCTTCTTCAGTTCTTTGTGACGATTTTGCCGGTTTCTGTATGATCGCACTTAAGATGCTGCATCTATCTCTCTTTCAAGAGCCTTTTATTCTTTGCCTTCCTCATAGCCGTAGCCAGAAATTTATCTTCCTCTCTCTTTCTCACAGCTGCCGTTTTGCCTATTATTAATGGTATTTTTTCGTTCACCGACGATTCCAACGCTTGCGAAAAGATTACACATTTGAGATTAACGCGGAAGAGCAGAGGGGGCGTTTTAAGAGCCCTGCGCCCTGTCAGTGATTAAAAGCCCACCAAAATGACAGGTCTGCTTGTAAGTCTGTTTTCCCATTTGAAAAAGCATTGACGGTGCTCCGGAAGAGCAGAGGGGACGTTTTGAGAGCCCTGCGCCTTTTCAGCTATTAAAAGTACACCAAAATGACAGGTCTGCTCGTAAGTCTGTTTTCCCATTTAAAAAAGCATTGACGGTGCTCCGGAAGAGCAGAGGGGACGTTTTGAGAGCCCTGCGCCTTTTCAGCGATTAAAAGCACACCAAAATGACAGGTCTGCTCGTAAGTCTGTTTTCCAATATAAAACACCATTGACGGTGCCCCGGAAGAGCAGAGAGGACGTTTTGAGAGCCCTGCGCCTTGTCAGCGATTAAAAGCCCACCTAAATGACAGGTCTGCTCGTAAGTCTGTTTTCCCATTTAAAATTACATTGGCGGTGCCCCGGAAGAGCAGAGGGGACGTTTTGAGAGCCCTGCGCTTTGTCAGCTATTAAAAGCACACCAAAATGACAGGTCTGCTCGTAAGTCTGTTTCCCCATTTAAAATTACATTGGCGGTGCCCTGGAAGAGCAGAAGGGACGTTTTGAGAGCCCTGCGCTTTGCCAGCGATTAAAAGCCCACCAAAATGACAGGTCTGCTCGTAAGTCTATTTTCCCATATAAACAACCAATGACGGTGCCCCGGAAGAGCAGAGGGGACGTTTTAAGAGCTCTGCGCCTTTTCAGCGATTAAAAGCCCACCAAAATGACAGGTCTGCTCGTAAGTCTGTTTTCCCATTTAAAAAAGGATTGGCGGTGGCCCGGAAGAGCGGAGGGGGCGTTTTTAGAGCCCTGCGCCTTGTCAGCGATTAAAAGCCCACCTAAATGACAGGTCTGCTCGTAAGTCTGTTTTCCGATTTAAAATTACATTGGCGGTGCCCCGGAAGAGCAGAGGGGACGTTTTGAGAGCCCTGCTCCTTGTCAGCGATTAAAAGCCCACCAAATGACAGGTCTGCTCGCAAGTCTGTTTTCCCATTTAAAAAAGCATTGACGGTGCTCCGGAAGAGCAGAGGGGACGTTTTGAGAGCCCTGCGCCTTTTCAGCGATTAAAAGCACACCAAAATGACAGGTCTGCTCGTAAGTCTGTTTTCCCATTTAAAAAAGCATTGACGGTGCTCCGGAAGAGCAGAGGGGACGTTTTGAGAGCCCTGCGCCTTTTCAGCGATTAAAAGCACACCAAAATGACAGGTCTGCTCGTAAGTCTGTTTTCCCATTTAAAAAAGCATTGGCGGTGGCCCGGAAGAGCAGAGGGGGCGTTTTGAGAGCCCTGCGCCTTGTCAGCGATTAAAAGCACACCAAAATGACAGGTCTGCTCGTAAGTCTGTTTTCCCATTTAAAATTACATTGGCGGTGCCCCGGAAGAGCAGAGGGGACGTTTTGAGAGCCCTGCGCTTTGCCAGCGAGCAAAAGCTCACCAAAATGACAGGTCTGCTCGTAAGTCTATTTTCCCATATAAACAACCAATGACGGTGCCCCGGAAGAGCAGAGGGGACGTTTTAAGAGCTCTGCGCCTTGTCAGCGATTAAAAGCCCACCAAAATGACAGGTCTGCTCGTAAGTCTGTTTTCCCATTTAAAAAAGCATTGGCGGTGGCTCGGAAGAGCAGAGGGGGCGTTTTTAGAGTCCTGCGCCTTGTTAGCGATTAAAAGCCCATCGAAATGACAGGTCTACTCGTAAGTCTGTTTTCCCATTTAGAAAAGCATAGGCGTTGTCCCGAAAGAGCAGAGGGGACGTTTTGAGAGCCCTGCGCCTTGTTAGCGATTAAAAGCCCATCGAAATGACAGGTCTGCTCGTAAGTCTGTTTTCCCATTTAGAAAAGCATAGGCGTTGTCCCGAAAGAGCAGAGGGGACGTTTTGAGAGTCCTGCGCCTTGTTAGCGATTAAAAGCCCATCGAAATGACAGGTCTACTCGTAAGTCTGTTTTCCCATTTAGAAAAGCATAGGCGTTGTCCCGAAAGAGCAGAGGGGACGTTTTGAGAGCCCTGCGCCTTGTTAGCGATTAAAAGCCCATCGAAATGACAGGTCTGCTCGTAAGTCTGTTTTCCCATTTAGAAAAGCATAGGCGTTGTCCCGAAAGAGCAGAGGGGACGTTTTGAGAGTCCTGCGCCTTGTTAGCGATTAAAAGCCCATCGAAATGACAGGTCTACTCGTAAGTCTGTTTTCCCATTAAAAAAAGCATAGGTGGTGGCCCGGAAGAGCAGAGGGGGCGCTTTTAGAGCCCGGCGCCTTGTTAGCGATTAAAAGCGCATGGAAATGACAGGTCTACTCGAAAGTCTGTTTTCCCATTTAGAAAAGCATAGGCGTTGTCCCGAAAGAGCAGAGGGGACGTTTTGAGAGCCCTGCGCCTTTTCAGCGATTAAAAGCCCACCAAAATGACAGGTCTGCTCGTAAGTCTATTTTCCCATATAAAAAACCATTGACGGTGCCCCGGAAGAGCAGAGGGGACGTTTTAAGAGCTTTGCGCCTTGTCAGCGATTAAAAGCCCACCAAAATGACAGGTCTGCTCGTAAGTCTGTTTTCCCATTTAAAATTACATTGGCGGTGGCCCGGAAGAGCAGAGGGGACGTTTTGAGAGCTCTGCACGTTGTCAGCGTAAAAAATCCCACCAAAAAGACAGGTCTGCTCGTAAGTCTGTTTTCCCTTTTAAAATTACATTGGCGGTGGCCCGGAAGAGCAGAGGGGACGTTTTGAGAGCTCTGCACGTTGTCAGCGTAAAAAATCCCACCAAAAAGACAGGTCTGCTCGTAAGTCTGTTTTCCCATTTAAAAAAGCATTGGCGGTGGCCTGAAGCAGCAGAGCGGGCGCGCGTGACGGCACGAAACGGACGGCCACCCTGGTTTATAGATGTTCACAATTCCCCGCGGAATCTCGCCTGTTTCATTCGTTAAATCTCTTCTGTTCGCTCGTTGCTTTCCAGTCGAACCGAGTTAAATTAGTCATGCTGATTGGTTGTCTGTGTTTCATTGCACATCCATTATTGCCGGTCGCTGGCTATCTCGTTTGATACGGTTTTATTGCAAATTTTTGCGTCATGCCTTAGCAAAAGTGGTCAATTACGCTTATAATTCACAGCCTTCTCATTTATAGTGATTTTCGTAGTTATTTCTGCAAAAAAAAAAAAAAAAAAACACGCTGTTTTAAGAAAATCGTCTATCGAATTCCATTCGATTTCTATATCCAGATCAGAGTTGGGCAAATGGGGGTGGTAATCTATTAAACGATTACCAAGTAATCTTAATCGTCGATTTTTTGGAGGGTGAGATTCATCACAGTAATCACGTGGTTGATTTTTTACAAGTCACCCATCATATTAGTTCCAGAAGATTGAGATTTAATCGAAATTACCATAAAGTTTATTTTAAATTTGCGATGACTTTTTATTTACCACCCAAAGGTTTCGCGATTACTGACTACCGAGTAATCGCGGAATCGATTACATTCTTATCTGCCCAACTCTGATCCAAATAGTCACACTCTTAAAACATTTGCTGTTTCGTTTAAAACCAATTTTAAATGGATTTGTCACGACATATTTTTTTTTTTTTTTTTAAATTAAGGTAAAAAAAAATCAGGCAAACAAACTGCGCCCGTGTGAAAATGTCCATAAGAGATCTCCATCATGGCTTTCTCCTTGGTGTTTCAAAATCACGTTCCATAAAATCCCTATATTGGTATAGTTTGTTGATAGCCGCATACAGTGGCGTTGCGTGCCATCTGGCAACAATGCAACTGCTCCATTTAAACTCATTAAATACATCGAATTTTCCTTGTGCACTGTGCACCCCCTGAATTAGACCTTTTACATGAGTTTAAATGGATATAATACACTGTTGTCAAATTGCACGCGACGCCACTGGCCGCATAGTAGGAGTATATTATTATCATCAGCGTTGACTTTAACAGTCCGCAGGATTTTTACGAACTGCAGACATTTGCTAACGAACTTTCCTTATGGACGAAACAACAGTTTCTCCTTATGGATAATTAAGAAAAAGTTTGACGAATTATCCTGAATCTTCCAGAAATTACAAGTTTAGGGTGATATTGGGGTATTCAAGTCGAAGAATCCGAATTTTTCATCAGTTTTCCTGCAGCTTCTACGGTTCTTCCACAACTTTCCTAGTTTTCATTTGGTTTCCGTTGGATCGTAAATTTGAGGTTAGGTGCAGAAAATTTCAGTTTTCCGAAGTAAAATTGAGTATAAATGAAAAATACAGACAACATTTTGATTTAGCGTGCTAAATTTCACGCTATTATGATAAATTTTAGTTTACTTACAAGGGGAAGTTTAGAAGTCGCCGCCTCCGATTTTGAAAACAATTGCACGAAAATGTAGCTAAAGTAAAACTATTAGACCCGTGTTCCTCACTTTTTGCCAATGGGCCTTCCTAAAGCGTCAGAAATTTTTTTAAAGTTGCCGAAATTCACGTAAATATTCGGAACGCTCTCCGCTCGGGTATTTTACGTGAATTTCGGCAACTTTCAAAAAATTCCTGACACTTTAGGAAGGCTCATTGGCAATAAGTGAGAAACACGGGTCTAATAGTTTTACTTTAGCTACATTTTCGTGCAATTGTTTTCAAAATCGGAGGCGGCGACTTCTGAGCCTCCCCTAGTTAGTCAAAAAATTAAAAGTTATCGAAGAGTTATGATTGTAGTTTATGGTGGAATTTCGTTAGTAAATGTCTGCAGAACCGTTCGCTTATAGTCTGCAGTGTCTCTGGGGTTTTTTTTCTTTTAGTATTTAATGAGTTTGGGTTTATGAACTCACGTAATCCATATTGATTGCATGTTGCCCTTAGGCCACGAATTGTGCTGAAAGGCGGAAACTAAATACGTCTAATGAGAGGGTGAGGGTTTATTTCGGGTCGTTGCCGCGCTGTCAATTTGCGTGGTCGGAGGTCAGAGTGTAAAATCGTCTTGTCAATGAACCCCCCCCCCCCTGACAACTCGTCGTCCCCTCCCCCAGATCCGTCTCCCTTCACCCCCTACCCAACCTATATCGCTTGAGCCTGAGCGGAATCTCGATAAGCCGATTCCGGAATATATTATTATCAGTTTCGTTTATACTGTACAGAGCTGCCGATTTGCGCGGATTCAATGATATTTTTAAATTCACCGATGATTCCACCGGTTGAGAAAAGATTACATAGTTCGATTTAGTGTATGACTATAATGCACGGAAATGCTCTGATCTGTAATATTTTCTCAATCGGTGGAAGTTATCGACCACTCTATACCGGTTTAGAAAAGATAAAAGACTAGTATTTTCGTGCATTACAGTCATACACTGAAGGTGAACTAAGCTCTGTAATCTTTTCTCAACCGGTGAAAAAAAAAAAAAAAAATATCATAATTTCAAACAAAAATAAAATTTACTTATTGAAAATTTTGTTAGGCTGGGCCTATAACCTAATAGAAATTAAATAATCTATTTAATAAAAATAAATTTATGTTAATGACAAAAGGAATGGGGCAACTATGACCAAGTAAGGTTATGAAAAAAAATAATAACAAAGATAAAAAAAAAAGAGATCTATGACAACAAGTGAGGCGAAAGAACATTTAATTGAGTCAGCTGATATCACCAACAGAATCTTCGGTGAATTTCAAAGTGCCATTAAATCTACGCAAATCGGCAGCTCTGTTTTATACACCAACACGTCCACAATCCCTAATCGTCGAGTTACGAGTAGTAGCTTTTAGACGTTGCGTTTTTCGTATACTCAAACAAACACTTATTCGTTCGGCGCGTGTAAGTACCCATTCATTCACTACACCACTACACCCATTCATTTCCCCCCTCTCCCTCCCCTGCCCACGCCCTCCCCGCCCCGCCACCCCGTTATACGTTACGGCACGCGCGTTGCCTTCTTTTCTCCCTTCCGCGGCAGGGGTTGGTGTGCGAGCGACGTATTTTTAACCCGCTATTAGACGAGTTTTTTATTTTTAAGCGCGAGACCATTGATCGATAAATAGGGGGGCGGGGGTGGGGGGTGAGGGGGCTAGGAGGGACGAGTATACGTGCAGCGTGGTTGCTATCCACGAGAAAACCCCTGTGGAAATCCGAGAAAGCGCAAGAAACGGGGTTCTTGCTATAACATTTGCTATCTAAAGCCAAAGGGGTCTCTCCACCTGCGAATTTAAAAGCGCGAATAAACTGATTGAGCCAATGAGCTGCCTTGAAGTCGATAGGTCGAGTCCGATTTATCGATAACAAAGAAGCCTATTGGCTCAATCAGTCAATTCGCGCGCTTTTAAATTTGCAGGTGGAGTGGAGAGACCTCTCAAGCGATAGAATAGCATAGTTCTTGAGTAAAATCCAGCGAAAAGCACGATTGGTGTGTTTAAAGTATCTACTACGAAATTTCCTCAAAGGCTCACTAAATGACTCTAAAGTTTAAGACATAATGGCGGAATCACGCAGGCCATGTACCGTCGACGAATTAAATATTGTCGCGAGACTTTCACGAGCTAAGTTTCGCCTTGAAACTTGGAAAATTTATTTGAACCCCCGAATACCCCCCCCCTCCAAGGAACTGTCGAGGGCTTTCGAAAATATTAAAAATGGAAAATTTGGGGTCAGTTCCCTATCTAAATTTTTTGTTTCAAATCATTTGGTTCAGTTTCGAGAAAACTGCCGTATCCGGGTGGTCTGGTACACACCCTGTTGAATATTTCCATCAAGGAACTCTAAGCGACCACTGCTGCAGTTATGCGTGTGACTTGTGAGTGCGGAACTGACGGCTCTACCACCCCACCATAACTGGCCCTTCGCATGGAAGGTGTGAAAAGTATAAAGAATGGCCGAACCGGAACCACGAAGGCGTAACTTAGCTCGTGAAAATCTCGCGACAATCTTTAATTCGTCGATTGTACCTACCATGAGAGACTCGTATCTAATTTAAGACTTTCTTGTCTGAGTTTCTTTAGAGAAAAAGAGAGACATTTTATATGGAGAAAACGCAATGGAATTTGCTTCAACAGAATGTTTTGAATGATATTCAATCTCAGCTGAACCCCCCCCCCCCTTGGCCCTTCCTTGTTACGTCTCTGTAACTCCCACCTAATTCCCTCGATCCTAACGCAAAAACTCTCTGTTACAACAGGAATGACTTAAATCTATCGAAATCGCTAACGCACTAGAGGGAGGGAGAGAGAGAGAGAGAGAGAGAGAGAGAGGGGGAGGGGGGAGGGGGGGAGGATTGTAAACCGACGATTTCAATTTCCCCGGCGTTCATTTCCGGAGGTCGGCGATCGAGGCATTATTTCGCATACTATCGAATTCTATTCTCGTTTTCTGCCACTTAAATCCTCTCTCTCTCTCCCTTCCTTATTTCTATTATTTATTATTCTCTTTTTCACTCTTATTACTCATTTTTTTTATTTTTACCTTCCGCTTTTATTAAAATTAATGACACCGATGTGACTGACGATCGACGTCAACGCTCTAATTTTCTCCTGGCGCGCAGTTGGTCGGAACATGAATTTTCTGGGACAAGAAGTTTTTATTTTTGATCATGAAACATTTTCATTTTTTTTTCTTTCATTTTCATTTTCATTTTCATTTTCATTTTTTTTTCTTTCATTTTCATTTTCATTTTCATTTTTTTCCATTTTTTCATTTTCTTTTTTTTTCAAACATTTTCATTTTTTTTTTTCATTTTCATTTTCATTTTCATTTTTCATTTTTCATTTTCTTTTTTTTTCAAAAATTTTCATTTTCATTTTTTTTTTTTTTTTTTTTTTTTTTTTTTTTTTTTTTTAGTGACTTTATCACTAAACAGGTCTATCCTAATTTTAATGCATTTAGTATTTTATAGAAATCTGCATCAGTAGCCGCACAAAGTAGTAACAAAGTTTTTTGTGCACAATGTATTCGATTCGCTGTCTGTATTTTCAATTTTATTTGATTCCTTTTCCTTTAGTATTTTTCATTTGATTTGTTCTCTCTCTTTCTTACAATCAGTGACGTAGCGAACAATTTAGCAACATTGTGTCTGATCAATTTAAACTTGTGAGAAAAGCCGAACTATTGGACGTGCACAGTGCATTCCTTCGAATCGATATTTTACATGGGTTTGAACGACCGAAATTCAGCGTTGCGAAATTGCACGCGACGCCTCTGCTAATAATAAGAGTTGGTTGTTGTTGGCATTTTTCATCCTAGCTTCCTTTGTTTTTCTTGCGTTTTTCGTTAAATTCTTTCTTTTGATTATCTCTATTAAATGTGTCTTTAACTTTTTACTTGAAAAATCGAATTGTTATTTTATATCTTCTTTTTTGGATACCTGGGCTTATTTACTTACTAATGGGGCTCTTGCAAACTTTTGCTGTGAGCAAATGAAAAGTTCATTCTGATGTAAAAACCAGCGAAAATCACGAAAATCATACTGAGAAAGTTTAAAATTTATTTATAAACCTACATAACTACATAAATGGCAACAGTGGCGGATCCAGCCCTCGCGAACGGAGGGGGCGAATTTTAGATTTTCGCCCCTAAATGACGCCCTTTTCTTGTTTTCGCTCTTGCTTTTCGCCTTCCTCTCCCCTCTTTTCCCACTTTTTGGGCCTGACGGGGGGGAGGGGGGAGCGATCGCCCCCTTCGTCCCCCCCCCCTGTATCCGCCAATGAATGGCAAGATCGTAATGGCGGTTCGATGCATATCATGGAAGATTCCTATCCAATATGCCACTTTCTCTTTGGAAACACAGAGGTATGTCTCAATTTAGATAGGAATCTCCCATGATACCTGCGTCGAACCGCCATTAAGCTCGATTCTGAGAGTGAATATCGTGATTTTTTAGTGTACTCGTCGTCATTTTTACAGGTTTTTATGCAAGAATCAACTCTTCAATCCCGTGTAGCAATTAGCAAAAGTTCGCAAGAGCCCCATTGCCTTTACGATTGTCTACTTCTTAATAAAACTGCATGCGTCGTGATACGACCGTATGCAAAAAATTACTTTGGCTCTTATAAAAATTCAGATGGCGTCTAAAAATTGGACGCGCCGTTCAAAATGGCTCTCAAAGCTAAAGAGGAAGTTACAACACAGCAGAAACCAGAATTGTATCACAGAATAATACAATCAGAACGGAAACTCCCATAAGAGCCAATGGAAGCAAGTTTGGAATTTAACGGCACCAATAGGCAACGCTGTGGTCCTATATCCCAACATGGCGGACGTGTGTGATTTGTGTTGAAAATCATTTATTTCTGTAAATTCTGGAAAGAAATCTTAAGTTTTCTGGCCTCACTTTTATTCTTTTGGCATTTCAGAATGAAAATTTCGCGGATCATGTCCTATATTTTTTTTTTCACGCGCGAATCCAGATGTAAACATTCTATATCCCAACATGGCGGACGCGAAATGAATTTGCTTCAAAATCGGACGGAGTTTCCGTTCTGACTGTATTATTCTGTGATTGTATTTTATGATTTTTTTTCTTTTTCTTTTTTCAAGAATCTCGGATCTATTTTCTTTTGTTGTTACCGTCAGCCATCTCAATTGCGTTTTTTTTTTCTCTCTCTCTCTCTTTTTCCAGGGATCCAAGAGAACCTTACGATCAAATGAACTAGTTCTGACTCCAAATGGGCTTTTGGACACAGAGTTGCAACTAAACTTTTCACTTCAGGTTTGTAATTATTATTTTCTTTTTTTTCTGTCTCCATTCTAATTAGAGTTCAGACAGGGGCGAAGCGCGAAATTTGGCAACAATGTATTTTCTTCATTTAAATTCACCAAAAAAGTCGAACGCTTCAGTCATCGGCGATGACCAGGCATTTCGACCTTTCTAGTGTGTTTAAATGGGAAACAGGAACGTTGCCAAATTGCACGCCTCGCCTCTGAGTTCAGATACTTGTTTTTCCTGCTTCAGGTGTGAGTTTGTTTTTATCAATGCATTTGTTCTCCCGTCTCTGTATAGACGGTTTTAGTGCGAAGTCAACGGTTAGCCAACAAGCACAACAAAGCACTCATCGGTCGCAATCGGTTGTGATAAAACTCGCGTAGCGTTCCAAACTATCTCACTCACTCGCCCGTGACCCCCATGTATATTCATCTCTTTCTAGTATCGAAATTCGTATACAGGGCCTTGTTTTATGACATATTATTATCAAAATCGCATTAAAATGCCTCGAGGAATTCATTTCTGCCATAAAATTTCACAAAATAAGTCTCTATATACGATTTTCGAAATTAGAGTGAGATGGCAGTACATAGGGGTCACGTGAGAGCGAGAGAGACAAACCGGCTTTGTTTGGAACGCTCATCACCGGCAGTCGCCATTACTAAAACCCTCTATACGTAACTTAAGGGGTGTCTCCACCTGCGAATTTAAAAGCGCGAATAAACTGATTGAGCCAATGAGCTGCCTTGAAGTCGATAGGTCGAGTCCGATGTATCGACAACAAAGAAGCTCATTGGCTCAATCAGTTTATCCGCGCTTTTAAATTCGCAGGTGGAGACACCCCTTTAAACTCAACAAATAAAGCAGTGTAATAAGTAGCAGTGGCGCGGCGTAGCGTGCAATTATTGTACTGCGTCCGTTTAAACCCATGTAAAAAGTTGGATCCAAAGGTTTTCACCGAACACCCCATAGTTCGATCTTTTTCATGGGTTTAAATGGACGGACTGCAACGTTGCCACATCGCACGCTACAGCTGGTTTTTTAGACTGCCACAGACTTTGAGATCGAAAAGATCACTATTGCCTCTTATAATAATTTAGTATTAATTTCTTTGTAAACAATACAAAAACAAAATGATGGGCCATTTTACTCCTTCGGACCTCGGAGGAAACTTGTTGAATCAAAACGACTGAAAAAGGTTAAGCTGTTTGAAGATTTCACGGGAATCCGGGGAAACACGATAAAAGTCACAGAAATCAAAATTAAAGGTTTCATGGTCATCTAACGGGATACAGAAATAAGCAGTATCGCCTTTCGGGGGGGGGGGGGCAGTGGCGTCGCGTGCAATTTGGCAACAATGTATTCTATCCATTTGAACTCATGTAAAAGATCGAATTCAGGGGGTGCACAGTGCACTAGAAAAATTCGATATATTCAATGAGTTAAAATGGAGCAGTTGCATTGTTGCCAGATGGCATGCGACGCCACTGGGGGGGGGGGGGGGGATTTTGAATGTGGCCAATAAATCAAGTCAGATAGCAGTGGAAGAAAAAGAGGGGGGGGGGGATATGCGGTTGAATGCTGAACTCGGTTGAAAAGGAGGCACGACCAAAGGCAAAAAAAGTATTCCGATTTTTGGAGGACCTTCCCCCAAAAAATAACAGTAAAAATTGAATATTTTTTTAGAGGAGCGGAATGTCAAGTCAATTTTAGTGTATGGAAATACATTGATTCTTACGAGAAAGAATAAAAAACGTAATTTCCCATTTCCCCCTTTCTTTCAGCTTTTAAAAACAAAAATGGGTTTTTGTGACATTTGTTAATATTCTTCCTCTAGACTCTTCATGTAATAAGAGTGTCTGGGCTCTTAATTTTTAACGATATACAGCCAAAATATCCTTATACTAACTTTAGGTAAGTGTTTTTAGCTCTCTTATGTTGATGATTTTTCGAATAAAAGGACGACCCTCCCTCCACTCAATGCCCTCTATACAATACAGTTCGATTCATTCAATGTTCCTCTGTAAGTCTATGTTTATTCTTCAAGTTATCTTTGTTTCTATTCCACAGTACCCTCATTTCCTGAAAAGGGATGGCAATAAACTTCACATCATGCTCCAAAGGCGGAAGCGCTACAAGAATCGAACAATCCTTGGCTATAAAACCCTTGCAGAAGGCATCATAAACATGTCATTGGTTGGTTAACAGTTTAATAAACTTTTTACTCTGTCTTTTATTATTCGTCTCTCAACATGGATATTGAATAGGCGCTAGCAGCATTTCGGTATCTCAATGCTCGCTGTATCGATTTTAACCCTTTAAGGACCAGGTTAGTTCAAGAGAACACCCCTATCCCGTTTCTAGAGGGAAGATAGTTAACTGTTCGTACGCGGGGGAGTTGGAATTGCCTATACGACGAATTGAAGGCACCCGACGAAACCTTATCTGTTGTAGTGTTTTCATCTATATTTGCGTTTATCCGAGATGAAGACTAAAACAATGGGAAATAGACTCGAGGAGGAAAACGAGTAAACTCGGGCTTGGACCTTAAGGGGTTAAAGATTCCGGTCCCCCCCCCCCCCAGGTGAGCGCTCCATTTTGTGCCTGAATTATTTTTCCGTGAAAAGTGCCTAGGAAAAGATCACCAGAAGCGACGATTTACGGAAAATTGTGTTTCTGCCGAAGGTAGTGGCTCATTTCAGTAGTGGCTCATGCAACCTGGCTACAGTACTCTTTGCCATTAAAACTCATGTAAAATAATCGATATTAAGTGAGGCTTATCGTTGCATCTAGAATCGACTATTTTACTAAGGTTTAAATGGAGAACATCACTTGATGCCAGATTTTATGGAAGGGCGGGAGCCGCGTCGTTTTATAAGCCCTTTCCTCACTCCGTGCCCCTCTGCCACCATCAATAACATCAAGGGGGTCCCCCCCTCCTCCTTCAAAGTATGAAGTATTTTTCGTTAACTTATCGTGAATTGATAGAGCTCGTTTCAGAAGTGTAGGCGAGCCTAGACCATAATCTTTGGCGACTTTTCAATTTTTTCATTTCTTCAAAACTAAACAAAACCTGTTTTTGACTTTGAACTTTTAATTTTAAAGTGTTCCTCGATGAAAAGCCAGCGCTTCAAATTCACTGTCATTCATTTTCATTTTGAAAGAAGAGAGATAATGTTGAAAAATTCCAAAGATTATCGGTCTGGGTGTGCCTACACTTCTGAAACCACCTCTATCTATCCCAGCCCTGTTAGAAATGACCCTCATGGGTTCTCATGATAAATCATGAAAATGTTCGTAGATAGATATACCAGGAAATCACGAAATTGTTCATGGGCTCACATGATAAACTCATGATTCCCCATGCAAATTTGGTCATGATTTCTCATGAGTCATTTCTACCAGGGAGGAAATTTCCTCTGAAGAGAAACCAAGGTTGATTTCTGTACCAACTCGTTTACTGCTATTGACATCATGTTTTTAAGATCCGCCTCAGAAATCAAAAGTCCATTGCTTGGATTTGAGTATACCTACTTCTTTTATACTTTGTTTCATTTTATTTATTTTTCAAAATTCTTTTTCGTCTCTTGTTTCAGGTATTACAAAGGCAAATAGACTTAGAGCTAGATCTCCTCAGTGATAGCAAAGCTAGTAACGTGATTGCTCGAGTCTCCGTGAATTCTTTGAATAGTCAACCTGTTGATCATGATATAAAACAATCAGGTCTGTGTTTTCATCATTGTTTCAGCCAGAGAAATTTCAAACTGTGTAAACCTTAACGCACACATATTGTCCTTCTCTTCGTGAAGTGTAGATCTTTAATTTGACATTTTGAGTTGTGATACAATGCTTTTTTATTCAAAAGCATTCGTTCAATTGAGCTAAGTCTGAATTTGAATAAAAAAAATAACATCCTCTGATCAGTGGTAAAGAAGAGGGGTTTAGGGGGCTCAAAGCCTCCTACTTTCTCGGAAGTAGGACTTAAAAAAAAGTAAGAAAAAAGATAGGAAAGAAGAAATAAAAAGGAAAATAAGTCAAAAGGAAATAAAGGTAAGGGGACAAAATAATAAAAAAGAAACTGTGTAAGTTCCTTCCTTCTATAGTTTTCTGAATCATTCCTTTTAAATCTTGCTCATGTTTGCGCTCGGTGGCAACTTTTTTTTTTTGGAGTCTTAATAGAACACTGCAAACATGGTCCATACGTTGACTGATGATCAAAGTTGTTGAAGTTTTTACTTATTGAAACCAAAGCACCAAAATTGCATCAGTCAACGTACGAGCCATGTTGAATGGTGCTCCCTCTTGCTTTCTTTATTAATTCCTGTTAAGTTTCGTAAAATAAGTCAGCCATCGTGCACCGCGCATGGCTTGTGCGTGGTCTCTATTATAGATTGTCTCTGGTTTGGACTCTTGCTTTTTGCTAACGTTTTGTGATTAGGGTTTGATGGATCCCTCCCATTCACACGTGCTTGATACTTTATCTCAATGTAAGAAACCCTAGTTGAAATCCAATGTAATTTTTGTTTGAAATATTGATCTATTTCTGTTTTCTTCCATATCCAACAGGTGAGTTTTCAGACGAAGATGAAGAGCTTAGTAGTAACGAAGAAGGATCTGATTCGGAACCTGCAATTGAAGAAAGGCGCTCCCGGAAACCGAAAATTCCTGTCAATGCAAGAGTAAGATTATGATTGTAATTTTCAAAATATCTCGCTTTTCTCCCTTTAGTCAAAACTTACATTTTGGGCACTGGCAGAAAATTTTTCTTTGAAGTGGGAGGGGGGCAAAATCTTAAGACCAAATACCTGGTAGAGAACAAACCCTCAATTTTCAAAAGTTTTTACTTGTCTTTACCTCATTTTAGGAAAAATCTGTACCTCTCAACTACCAGGGAACAAAAACTGAAACGTTTGAAACTAAAAAGAGAGGGAAAAAATTTCATTTGAACTGTAGGTTTTTTCAAATCTTCAAATTTTGTTTTACATCAAAATTGATATCAGAAATATCAATGTACTTTTGGCTTGCCCAAAAAAAAAATAATTATAAATACCTTCCCTTATTAAGGAAAAATAATCTATATAGTAATTCATTTAATTTTTCTTTTAAGGTGATTCTTCAGCGTTTAGTACCGATTTCTGCCACCACAGCGCTCCTGTTCAATTAATGCCAAATTGCAGCCGAAAGTAATTTATATTTGAGAAAACGGAGTTTCAGTCACTAGATAATCATCTGAAGAACGTCTCTGCAAAATATCTCGTCAGTAACTTCAAAAATAAGGCTGAAAGTACCATAAACTGAAGTCTCGCATTTTGATGCAAGAATCAATTTGCGGTATTCTATTTGTTGGTACTTTCAGCCTTATTTTTGAAGTTACTGACAAGATATTGTGCAGAGACGTTCTTCAGATGATTCTCTAGTAACTAACACTCCGTTTAATCAAATATAAATTACTTTCGGCCTGTAATTTGACATTAATCGAACGGTAGCGCTCTGTTGGCCTAAATCGGCACAAAACACTGAAGAATCACCTTAAGTAGAAGTATATTGAGTCTTGATGTTTAGGCGCCTAAACTTTACTCCTACTGCTGCTACTTTTTTTATTTTTAATTTAAAAAGAGTTATTTCCTCTAATAAAATTGTATTTTTGATTTCAGCAACGTAATTTAAAGCAGAAGTTCATTTCACTTTTGAAAAGATTCCGGGTGAATGAAGACTTGCAAGCTTTAGAGGCCGGACGAGAGACCATAAGTCATAAATTATCAGGCGGGGACATGGATCCCGCAGATATAGAAGATCTCTTTGAAGAATTAGAAGATCTCTCCGATAGTGGTCCGGAAGTAGACACCATGAGTATTACATCGACCCCTAAACCATCTTTGAGGCCTTTTTTTTCCAGTAGTCGATCGTTGTTCCAAGGTAAGTTTTCAGGATCAAATTTATCCTTTGAGGGAAAAATTTTCATGAGTAGCGAACTTTACAGGAAGTTTGGCAATGTGGAATCAATTGTTTTCCCATGACTGAAATCGACAAAATAAAGTTCTTTCGTTCCGAAGGTTTTAGAACAGAATGCATTTTTGAACCTTGTATTTACTACATGGACCTATCTTCCAGTTTTAGCCTCACATCCGTGATTTATTTTTTGGTTTATTTCAATTTATTAAGTATTTTTTACGTTCAAGTGAAATAGTTTAGTGTTTGGTTTTTTTTTTTTTTTTTTTTTTAAATTTTTAGTAACAATTTTGTGTTAATCATTCATTTTTTTGTGTTTTACAAAGAACTCTCTCCTGTTTCCCTGGAGAGGCCATCTCATCCATTCAGCCTAGATGTCACCATCTAGGCTGAGTGTAGCTTGAATCTCAATTTGGAGGGGCTAAAAAGTGAATACAGAACACTGATTTCTGTAAAGCTTGTTGATCAGTACACATTTTGGTCTATGCCAGGATGAGTGTAGAAATTTCAGCTTGAAAGCATCCGTTTAAATATGCTAGAATTTGTTCCAATCGTGCTTATTTTTCTGCGTATTTATGATTTTCCAGGTGCTTATTTCATTACTGTAGTTGACTTGCGCTGTAATAACAATACTGCTTACAGCTTTATCTTGTTTTTTGTTCTTTTTTTACATACGTTTTAGTTTTTATGATTCTCTTGATTGTAGTTGCCAAATATTTTGAAAACAGTTATTTTAGTTTTTTTGAAAGTGTGAATTGATAGTAAAAGAAAACAAAAAAAGGTTTTAGTTCTCTTTGAAGTTTTGTTCTATTTTATTGTTTCATTTACAGAGGCAAAGATATTTGCAGTTTTTGATCCCGTTACAGTTTTTTAAACAATGGAATCAAACAATGATCATAGTGTCAAATAAAAAGGAATAAGAATTTTGCCGGACAGCATTCTATTCCAGAGACAAATAAAGACGAAGCGCTACGCTAAAATACATAGGGCAGACTTGAGGCACACGGAATTCTCGCGGATTCAACAAAACAACAGTCAACACCCCTTTGATGTTGCAGGATGTTGAATGGTGACTTTTGGAAAACACAGGGGCAATAAGCCCCTCTTACACGATCAAAGTAGGATTGTCAAAATGGCATCGATGAGTCGAGATCCACCACAAAACGGCACGTGAGCCAATCGTTTCAAGTTTGGTTGATGTCCCATTCGTCCAAAAACTGTGCAATTTGACAGCCGCTCAAACTGCAGAGTTTTATGATGGATGGTTTGTCATCTGTTCACCAATCTACTGTCAACAAAACAAATGAACCCGTTTAGGAGGTGTTTTGGTCAAGGTTATGTCTGAATTTTTGAAATGTCAGGTTGGCGATTCTACAGTTTGCGGTGGATTTCAGCTCACCGATGCCAATTTGACGATCCTACTTTGAGCATGTACGGTGGCCTATAGACTAGGACACCCTGCGACATTAGAAAGTTGTTGACTGTTGTTTTGTTAAATCTGCGAGAATTCAGCTTGCCTCTGCTGCAGCCAGTTAGTGCTCCGTCTGTGTTTGTCTCTGTTCTATTCAGATGAAATTAGTCAACCCCAGTAGAAAGAGTAACTAAACAGAGGACAAATTTTTTGGGAGAAAAAAAGAAGGTAATATGTACTAGAAAACTCAAGAGTAGCTATTAAATCTAGGACAAGCCATCTGCTAGAGAATCTAAGCTCGCTTCTAACTGCCTTCATTTGCCAGTATATGCAAATATACACGCATACGCAATATCATTAAGTGCTTTGAATATTTGGATGTGGTTGAAAATACAGACTCGTTTTTTGTTTTTTTTTGTTTTTGTTTTTGTTTTTTTTTTTTGTAAGTTGAACTAGTAAAGGCATTTTAAACGGCAAGAGAAGGCATAGTGCTTTAAAAAAAAAAAATTTCAGCCAAAGATGTCATGTCGACTTGACTTTTTCCATAGAACTAGTTTTCTAAAACCTTTTCAGTTGTAGTAAGTTCAAGTATTTGCCTAGGAAATCTTGTTTTCAAATCATGGTCTCTCATTTTGCCTACAATTTTCCATCTCATTACAGTTTTCTTGTTTTTTTTTCATTTCTTTGCATTTTGTTCTGGTTTTGTAGTGTGTATCAATACTCAGCTGATTTCGATTTAGCGGGTGATATTTTAACTTATCAGCATCTTTTCAAATAATAAAAAAAAATATAAGATTAACCCTTTCCAGTAGGGTACCTGGGTACTTCCGGGTTCCCTGGGTATCCCGGGGAAGCTCCAAGTCGTTCTTTTGTTCTCCAATTTGTTTCTGATGACCCGGAGCAATTTATTGGAGCGTTCTTGAACTCCGATGAAATCTGTCATAACTTTCCCGATAAGACCTCCGATAAAGCCAACGGGTGTTTTGGAGGTTATTGAAATGTAAACAGACATTTTTAACATCAACATTGCTGCGCGTCTGTGAATTTTTGGAAATTCATGGAAGACCGATGAGCTTCATCAAAACATTATTGGGTTTATTGTAAACCCTCTCCGGAAATTCTGATGTATTAAACTTTTGAACCGGTTCAAACAGGGTGTAGCTGGTCTGTTCCACAACAGTTCACTGTATTTTTAGGCAGAAGGTTTGCGGTTCAGTTTGGTCCGATGCCCTGGTCATCAGTAGCGAGTACATAGAGTTAGGTAA